>VZTX01025381.1:55026-98305 GCA_013400915.1 Pardalotus punctatus
AAAAAAAAAAAAAAAAAGAAGAAAAGTAAATGTAAATAAATAGCATTTATAGTTAGGAAAAGGTGTCTGTTGAAGGACAAACACTATTCTATATCTTACCCCAAAGTCCATGGGCTTTGTGAGAACATCCCAGCTCCTGGGAGGGCTGTTTTGCTAGCTGAAACAGTATAGAAAATAAATGAAGAAAGTTACTTTCAAGTCTATGCTGCATTACCTCAAGATTGTACTAAACTTGTTATACAAAATAGAAAAAATGAAGACACTGGTGAGTGCCTGAGGGCAAAAGTGCAAATTTCATGCAAGATGCCTCTGTTTGTCCCCAAGGGCAGTGCTTGTGCAGTGCCTGGGATGCTGCCTTCCAGCCGTGCCTCTGCTGGTGCTGGTCATGTAGGGGAAATCTACAACAAATGCCTCCTGCTGATCATTTAAGAGGAAGAGAGAAGTTTTGATTGAATTAAGACTGTGACAGAATTTATTTACAATTTAATTGCAGCTAAGTTTTTATTGTCCCTATTGAACAACTGGGAGCACACTGTGTTCATTTGCTTTTTATCCACCTTTGAATCAGAACCGGAGAATGGAGAGTCAAAGTGGGAGATGGTTTCAATTCCAAAACGTAGGGACTGGGTTTTGATCTCTTTCCTATGGATGGGCAGGTAACAATCCCGAGGCACGGGAGGTGCATGACAGAACACTGCTGGCAGCAGCTCTGGAGCTCAGCCTGACTCTCTGGCCATTCTGGAAATGGAGCTCCCTGGAGACCTACAGGGTAATTGTCGTGGAAATAGACAAATCTGCATTTTTCTCATCACTCGAATTCACAAAAAAACTGATGATAGTGCAAGGCTTGTACTTTTCTCCTGTCTTTTTCTTGCTCTTAGTATAGTCTGCTGTTAATGGACATGCATCAAACTGCTTGAGACAGCATGTTCAGCACTGAGAGCAGGAAATAATCATTTCAGGGCCACTGCTAAGAAAACCTGTTGAAGTGTCTTGGGGCAGAGTGAATATCTAGTACTTGGGGATTAATTATCTGGAATTTAATGAGGCCAAAACCTAGGTAGCAATTAAATGTCTGTAGATTGAGAGAGTAGTTTCATAAAAGACTTCAGTGGTGGCTCTGGCTTCAAAAGATTTTGCTCTCCCATCTCAGGCTGTTACCAATGTTACTGGCTTTGGGGATGTGCTGTGAACCAGATTGCTGAAGGGATCTGCATTGCCAGCTCTTTTGAGGGATTATACTTGAGGTGTGACATTTCAAAATTAGACTCAATTCTGCCAAATTGGAGGAAAGAAGGAGATGTGTGTGTGTGTGTGTGTGTGTGTGTGTGTGTGTGTGTTTGTGCATGTGTGTGTGCATGCAGCACATGTGCCCTTACACACATTGACATAAATGTGCTGCAGAAATGATGTTAGTACAGAGGAAGTACAGTATCAACATCTAAGACTGGTGGGTTATGTGCAAATTAAAGAGGGATGGAAAGTAACCTCTTTCCTGTAGCTAAATACAAGTGACTTCTTCAGCTGGTTAGGATTAGCTCTCGCCATGGCAATTTCACCTTGGAGGGATGTAGCTAGGGTGAACCAGGGAATGAGCTGATTGTTCAGGTATGTGGATGATCAGGAGTTTTATTGCTATATGTAAATATATGCATAAAAGAATGGTGGTTTTTAACAGTAAATTATACTTTGATAAGTCAACAGGAAGTCCTATTTTCTTTCTAATTTATGTTAAGGCATGATCATACCCATGTCCTCAGCAATAGGGAGGCTGCATCTCAAATCCTGTGGTCAGTTCTGGGCTCCTCACTACAAGAAGGACATTGAAGTGCTGGAGCAAGTCCAGAGAAGGGCGATGGAGCTGGGGAGGGGTCAGGAGCACAAGTCCTGTGAAGAGTGTCTGAGGGAGCTGGGGGTGTTTAGCCTGGAGAAAAGGAGGCTCAGGGGGGACCTTATCACTATGCAACCAGCTGAAAGGAGGCTGTAGCCAGGTGGGGGTTGGCCTCGTGTCTCAAGTAACAAGATACAGAAAAAGAGGAAATGGCTTCAGGTTGTGCCAGGGGAGGTTTAGATTGGATAGCAGGAAAAAAATCTGCCCTAAAAGGATTGCCAAGCATTGGAACAGGCTGCCCAGGGCAGTAGTTGGGTCACCATCTCTGGAGGCATTAAAAGAGATGTAGATGTGGTGTTTAGGGATGTGCTTTCATGGTAGTGCTGGGTTAACAGTTGGACTCGATGATCTTAAAAGCCTCTCCCAGTTTAAACAATTCTGATATTTGAAGAAATATGCAAACATTTCCTATCTACTGCTTTTAAGGGAAAGATGTTGCACAGTAAAACTCCTGACCACTGTTTGACCTGCCATACAGGTGTCTGTGTAAGCCAAAATCCAGTCCTATGCTCTGTTTCATCCAGTCCAGGTTTTCTGCAGAGTTCCTGTTTCCCTCTGAGTACAATAACAACATCACTTCTGTTATTGCTGTTGTAGCAAGCACATCAGACACACTCCCTGGCATCTCCATACAATATATTCTGATTATGTAAAATATTACAATAATTATTGCATCAAACAAGATGCAGATGACAGGATTAAAACACTATGGCATGACACATATAATATGAAATTATAGACACATTACCTGACTAGGTATGTGCATATATATTAGTTTGCATATGAGACCTAGGAAAAGACTTGCGGCATCAAAGATTGTTTTATTTTTTAAATTAAGAATCAGAATATAGCCACTCTGGGCTTGAGCAGAGCCCTTTCTTGTCACTTATAAAAAGACTGATGGTTTTCTTACAGCCGTGGACCAGCTCTCCATCATATACTTTGTTTTTAAAGCTATAATGAGATCAGACATAGCTCAGCTTTCCTTAACTCTCCACGGGCTTGTATCAACGCAGATGTTCATTAGGAAAAGATAATGGTTTAAAAGCTCTAATTTTGTTACCCTCTCTGCCATCTAAACTGATCCTAATGTGATTAGGAAAGTCCTTTCTTACTTAGACAGGGTCAATTTGTCTCCGAGGAGGCAGGGAAAGGAGACATTAAGGGTGCCAGTGCTGGCTCTGTGCTCAGAAATGTTATCGTGGCGGCAAGCAGACTTGTTAATGCCATGTCCTTCATCACATCCTAAGGCAGGGGAGGGCAACACACTTTAGTGTTCCCTTATTTATCTGCATTTATCTGGAAGCAATGGGCTGCCACATGTCCACAAGTGCACTTTATACAAAAAAGAGGCTCCCAAACCTGGTCAGTGAGGTTGCAGCCATCACATCAGATTTATTGCAGCTTCACCTCAGTGCTGTGTAGGACCACAAGGCAACCCGGTGCACTGAGAGCAAGCTGCAGAAGTGTCAGCACAACACATTTGGTTGCTAGAGCTCCTAAGCATTTCATGTCACACAGAACCGGACAAGAAGTTAAAGCAGTCCTAAGGAAGTTTAGCTTAAGGTCAGGAAACGCCAGGGTGCTCCCACACTGTGAGGAGCCTGTGTGAAATGATAATAGGAACTGAAATAGGGAGAAAGTTCTAAAGATGTTGCTGCAGTGTTGGCCAGTGGGCCAAGATTTGGCTGCAAGTACGTGGAACATCATGGGCAGCAACTTGCAGGCTGCAGGGTCAGTGTGGGCTATGGGGTCACAATGGTTTCAGGGATATGTGCCACAGAGTGGGGAGGGAGCAGCAGGGAAGGAAGGGCTGAGCTGTAGGATGAATCCCATCAGAGGAGATACACATGATGTAAATGATGCTGAATGTGCCTGTGGTCAGGCCACATCTGCTTTGTGTTTTGGGACAGCTTCACAGCCAGAATGAAATGTTCACAACTTTGAAGTATAACACAGTTATTTATTGGTTGAAACAGACAAGGGATAGATGGGATTTAATGTGTTGCCAGGCTAAGCATCAGAATGCTCAGTGCCTCCATAAGACCTGAAGAGTCCGTGCTGGGCAAGTAGTCAGCCATCAGACCAGGGAGGTTTGTACTTGTGACATGTTCTCAGTGCTGCTGAGTTTCCAGTTTCCAAATCTCTTTGTTGCCATCTAGGATTTTATGTCTTCCCAACCTAGTATTTTTCTTCTTGAATCCTGAAGTTGCTACCTATTCTACCCGTCCCTGCAGAGCAGAGTAAACCCTCTGCAGCCAATAGACTGAGATTCCTCAGTAAATAGGGGATAGGTAAGTTCCCATGAGGGGTTCTGGCTTAGCCAGCATGGGAGAAAATTGTGCTATTTCCCTTACCTGCTCATGAACATGACCTGCTTGGGACTCTGGGCAGGATCCATCTCCTAAAATATGATTAGATGCTATTTGGTCTCTGACTCCAAAGGCTCATCTGATCACTTAGAGACAGCCAGAGTCCCTGTACACCAAAGCTGACACTGAAAATGTGTAAATGTACCTGGTGTGCCTCCTTGCCCCCAGAGGGCTGATGTCCTCAAACCACCTTGCTCAGCTCTGCATCTCCCACTTGTGCCTCTCTGTGTGCAAAATCAGCTGGTCCCATGCTCCCCAATGGACTAGATTCTGTACTTAATTTGTGGGTGTATCCAGCACAGACTGACAGTCTAGAGGACAGAAGACACAGCTCCCTAAGCAACAACTTTCAGTCTATGTTTCACCCACTGCTTACAGAGCAACTTAACGAGTGAGAAATCTCTCCCAAAAAGGAGGGAGATGCATCTACTACTTCCCACAGGAGTGCTCTAGTGATGGAACAGATTGAAGCACGGATCACCTTCCACTCTTTCTGTTGAAGTAAGGTCATCATGCAGGCAAAAACATAAGCATCTTGGGATAGAAAAAATATTATTCAACACCTATGTCTCTTATGGAAACAGTGAACCACAGCCTGTTTTTTCTGTGTCCTGTGAAACACAATCCACAGAAACTAGGGCTTAAACCTAAATTTATCTTCCTTCACGTCAGCACACAAACTGTGAAAGCCTCTGCTGTCCCTGTGTCTCCCTGCTCCTAGCAGCTCAGCTCTGTGGAATGGTTGCAGTGTCTTGGCTTTGTTCAGCTAAGAATTTGGGTTTATGGTGGTTCATCCTTTCTGTACAGTGCTTTTTCAAGGTACCTGTTATGCTCAGTGCTGGAGAAAAAGCAATAGCAGAAATAATGACAGTGGCACAACAGCCAAGCAGCCAAGTGAGAAATGCACTACTCCAGTGCAAATGAGACTCATTCTGGCCACTCAGCGTCTGCTCTTCTCCCTGGAGCCACAGCTCCACTCCCAGCGATGTCTACAAAACCTTGAGGTGCCTCCACTGAATCACGATGTCACCTGCACATAGCTGAGCATGTTAAACTGAATGTGACCCCTCACCAGGTGTCTGTAGTTGTGTTGATGGCATTCAGATGTATAATGAGAAGCCAAGTTCATTTGAGATACCCTTGCTCCAGAGTGCCAATATCAGGAAACAAATGACATGAAAGGAAATAATGCAGTCCTATGACTATAGTATACACTTAAAATTAATTCCCTGTAACTGAAACTGATTGTTCACATAAATCTTACTCTGCTTTTAAGCTAGGACATAACCTCTGCTTAATTGATATTCGTGCTTGAAGACGAAGAAATCAATTTGGCATGTCTAAGGAGACTTTAGTTTTTTTGCATAGAAAGTCTTTCCCTGGTAAATGATCTTGTCTTTTTATAGGCTCAGGTTTGTGAAACAGAAGATACACTTTTAATAATTATATACATCGATGTGGTAGATTTGGAAACCAAAACACCTTCTGGATGCATCCTTTCCATGGTCCAATGCCTGGGCATATGTAAACTTGTCCAGTTAGTTCCCATCCTTTCCTTCTCTGTCTCACTACTCCAGGGTATGATGCCCTTTTGTAATCGTTTATCACTGTGTGTACGATCCGGTCCTGTGGAGACACCTGTTGAAATGGGGGTATGACATTTCCATTCCTGTTTTCTTGTTCTTTAACCACTACCCACCCAGTAACATCCTCAGATTCAGGCAAAAGTGAACAAATTAGGTGGGAAAGCGCATTTCACCATCAATCCTGCAGTGTGGGCATATCAGCATTAAAAAATACAATGTGTGAGAAAGCTCAGCCCCATTTCTGACTGACTGGAGTTTGGATGTGGTTAGCAATGCGCACTCACAAGCACGCCCTTCCTTAAAGTTCTGAACCATGCAAGTGGAAGAGCGAGGAGTCTGTGCTAGATTTTGAAATGAGCTTGTACAGCAGGTTGGCTGCATGGTTATCGTGCCTTGTTACACGCACTGCCTCATGTCCTACAATTTATGTGCTAAGTATTTCTAATATAGCAACAGCATTGATTTCAAGGGCAGTTTGCAAAGTGGTGTGACTCTGCAGCTGACAGGGAAGGTAAAACCTGAATGCCCTCTTCTAGACATAGAAGGGCTGCAGTACGGCTGAGGAGTTGAAATCAGTCCAAAAGAGTGGCTGACAAAATGTGCACTTGAAGGAAGAGGTTTTTTACACAGTGCCTTATGAAAACAAACACGTACCTGACATGTAACTGCATCTTGGCATAAGATGCCAAAAGAAAAAGCCTTTCACAGGAAAGTGCTTATTATTTTCACTTTCGAATGACCGAGTGCTTAGGAAAGGTGCCAAAAGAAGTCCCCGAAGGCTGACAGTCTCTGTGCAGCCATTAACCTTGAAGGTATTGGGAAGCAAGACATGAACTCCCCTGATGAGGATTTTTACCTCTTGCCCGCACATGCTGAGCCAGCTCTGGGTGTGGGAAATTCAGATGTGGCTGTATCCACCAAACCACAGCAGGCCAAGGCCACAACACAAACTTGCAATTATCCATGCAGTGTGATGGGTAAGAATTCTCCCTGGATTTGCCACATACCAGCAAGCATTCTCCTTAATTGCCTTGGAGAGACCAGGAACTGTTTCCAGTAGACAAAATGCAGAGACTTCTCTGTGAGAGAGGTGGATTAAGCCAAATGGACAAACGATGTTCCACTTGATCTCAGGGCTGTGAAATGACACCTGACTTATTTTGTTCACCTATATAAAGGTAGTCTCTGCTGATAAATTAGGGATGAGCCAGTGTGGGGCCAGATAGTTGGATCAGGAAGAGAAAGACTTAAAGGGCTTGAAGGTTACCAGGAAGCTCAGAGGCAGGGGCAAGGTGGGATTCATCTCACCTGAGTGTAGGAACCAGATATCTGCATCTGAGCTCAAATTAGTCACCCTGAACTCCTCTTACAGGCAGTGGAGAGAAATAGCCAAGAGATAACAGAATCAGGACAGTGTCAGACCAAACTGGGAAGTAAGTTTAGTTATAACTCTACCACTCTATGTCTTCAGATGGTTTAGTTCAATCCTGACACTGTTTCACACGGTCTTTTCTAAGTTTTCCACCTGCATTCCTTTAACTGCGGTCATCTGTGTAACATCAATAGCAAGGAACTCCACCAAAAGGGCATTTGCAAGTCAGTTCAGGTTGATATCACTGTCACCAATGTTCATTTTCATGTGACTGTTAAGAAAGAGTTGTAGGTAACTTTGCTCCCTATTCTAATGCAAAAAATTCTTCTTAACACTCTTCTTAACCTCAATTTCTTTTCCTGAAACATTTATTCTTCTCTCATCTTCTACCAGTGTTACCTCAATGTCTACCACCTGGAGTTGTGGCTATGCCTCCCCTTTGCTGTTCCCTTACTGTACTTTCTATTTCACTGCCCGATTTGCACAACTTGAAAAATAGGAGCCAGCCATAACTGTCACCTGGGCTTGGCACCTAAGTACAAAGGAAATTAAATATTGAGCGGTAATAAGTGAAAATGAAACATGGATCAGTATGGCAGATCACCAGAATGCTGACGGCCTTGAATTACAAGGTTTTTTTCCTTAAACCATTCTCATTTCACAAGACCATGTAGGTATGTACTCTGTACCCAAGAGCAGAACCAGGCCAGCAGCATTTAACACAGCACTGAGTCTTCTCCACAGTCTATTAATTTGGATGCTCTCTAGCCAGTTCAAGCTGCAGCTGTTTCAGACCCTGTACAACCCTGCTGCTGCTGATTGCCATTCTGGTGAAAGGAAGAAAGCAGCATGGGCCTGCTCCTCCATTTACTTAACATATCCTCAATAGCATTGCCCTGTAATATATCTGTTACCAATCAATACTTGATATAATTTTAGCGAATGGTGCTGGAGCAAGCCTGAAAGCTAAAGCAGATCTTCATGTAAATCAGGCAGCAGAAATAAATGGGGAGAAAGCTCGTGTGGAAAGCAAAGTAGAGATGGTAATTCCTGTGTGTGCAGGTTTATTCTGTGACAGAGTGCAGACAAACCTCTAGGAGTGAAAGACAATGGGACAGTTTTTCCATCTTAGGACTGGAACAAAAAAGAACAACAAGTCAACTAATGACTAATGATTAGTTGTTTAAGTCGTGGGCAATGATTAGATTTTCTTTCCTTCAGTACGTGGGGCGAGGTGAGGGCACTGTGTCGCACAATCGGGAAAGGCTGGAGAGTCAGGGTAGATTGCAGGGAGGAGAGCAATGATGCTGGGTCAGGGAAGGCTGACCCAGCTGGAGCACAGGCTCAGAGCAGGATGGGTGCTGTGGTGCTGAGCCACAAGGGTGTGATGGCCCCACAGTCAGTCTAGGGGGAGGAGGGTCTGAGAAGAAGCCAAATATGTGTGTCTTGAACTCGAGACCAGGCAGAATTGCTAGCATCTAATTTTGCCTCCAGACAGCTCAAAGTCAGGTTATCCATTACATTCTTCAATATTTCCCCTAAAACTTGGAAGCTATTGGCTTCCCTGCACTGAGGATGCTTTTGAATTGTTACTGGCAGCAGGGACTGGTCTTCAATCAGCTTCAGCCTACGCAGGAGTCTGTCATGGTGGCTGCTGTTGGGAGAAAACTCTCCTATCCACTTACCTCCTTTTGATTCAAAACATCTTTGGTGGGCAATTTAGCTGCAGGCAATGACAGAGGGAAAAGGACCAAGCAAGGACATGGCTAACTGCTCCTTTGTCTCTATGAATTCCAGCACATGGCTGCTAGATTGCACTTCCAGGTAGCAATGGGAGGAAGCCTGTGCAAGTGGAAAGTCCTACTAGGCTCAAAAATTTGGGCCCACAGTTAAAGGTCCTGTCATCACTGAGTTTTCCTGCATATGATTCTAGGAAGAGCCTCTTATAAAGGCAGTGTTCATCTCATTGTCAATTCAATTTTTGTCATAACACTGCTAGGCTCTTAATTTCTTGTGTTAAAACAACAAATGAGATGACCTAACTGCAATCTCTAATAGGTATCACGGGTCAGTAATCATTCATTTGTTATAGTGCCTCTCACCCGAAGGACAGAGATGAAAATTTGTCCTCCTAATGGCAAGAGCTGTAAATTAGTTTTATTTCATTGTTAAATCTAGAGGCCTGAAAATTAGGATGACCAGCCCTTAGCTGGGAAGAAAATGTGTCAGCTCAAGGGATTTTCTTCATTAGGCAAATTGGCGACTCATAATCACCCATTAAACAGTCACAGTGGCTGTGTCCTGACACCCTTGCTACTCAGAGTCTCAGTGACTTTCCTGATATGCTGAACCTGGTGAAACTTTGCAAGCCTGATGTCCACTTCTGGGCCAGTGACCCCAGCTCTACTTCCAGCCAAGGAAGAGAAGTGACCATCTCCTGCAGGTGCCCATGGTAATTTCATCTTTCCCTGAAGGTGGACATGTTCAAGACAGGGATGATGAATTTCTCTGTGAAGGTACATCTTATCTCCGTTATCAACGGAGCTTCAGATGAGTGGGTCAGATTTGATCATGTCAATCTTTTAGACATATACATTTAGATGAGACAAATCCCACCCAAAATTTAGCCAGTTGTTTGTCACAGGTGTTTCTTCTGCTGAATATTGTTATCGTTATCCTTGAAGTCTTTGCAAGTGCTGTGGGTCTAAAAGATGTTATTCTGAACTAGCATGGATGTGCTGTGGATTTGGAAATTGCAGGGTAAGCCATCACTGCATACTTATGGGGTGGAAAGGAGGGAAATGAAGGGGTTTAAAAACAGATGGGATCTCTGTTGACAGGGCCATGAAGGTGCCTAACAGCCTTCACTGAGCAAGTAGCTGCTGGTGAAGTTGTAGAAACACTTGAGTGGTTCCTCCTGGGAGTGTGGGTGTCCCTCTTGCAGTCACTTCACACATTATTCATGCTTTTGGCATGACAGACTGCACAAAACACCACATAGCCATTGCTGCTTGTTAAGCCTGATCCTGGGGGGCTGCCCGGAGCTCTCCCAGCCCTATCTGAAACCAGCGGGGGATACAATGCTCACCCGGACTGACGCAGCTCCTTGCAGCAAAGCCATGCCGCTCCCCCCAGGCTCACATCCCAACAGGGAGCAGGAATTACATCTCAATGGCCTGAGGGCTGTTGCCTACTCTCACACCGGGGCGGATAGGCAGCACTGCAGTGTGAGAGATGGGGAGCAGATCTTCCCTCGGTCCCCTCCCTGAGAAACCACGCTGCCTTTGTACAGCCCTTTGGGAAGAAGGAGAGACGTTTGTCCTGGGAAAGAAAGGCTGAAACATCTTTGATGCGATGAAATGAGTGGTCTGTCATCTTGTTCAATAACATGTCACACAGAAAGCTCTCTAAAAAGCTCTCTATAGAAAGTTGAAAATAAATTTTAAAAATCTACCCCACTGTCAAATCCTAAAAACTCATAAGTGTACGAGAATAGTTGTAAAATTATTCACTTTTATGATGTGCAAGTTACAGAGTATTGTACAGCCAGACAAGTTTATAAGAACATGTATTAAGCTGCCTGCATAGGGAGGACCTGGCTGAAGTTAAAACATAAAACCTTCCCACAAGACAAGTGAGGGTGTGAGGAGGGATATTAAAGAGTGAGAATGGCCTTGAATAAGAAATGTGACCCTCTGCCCCCTTTTTCTTGTGCTACACTTGCACTGAAATAGGAAATTTTAGAATGGAGGACCAGAGAGACCAGAGCTGATAGAAAGAGCCCATGGTGCTGCAGCCAGAGCTGCATAAGTCTGTGGTAATGGATTTCTGACTTAGAAAATAACTAGACTCTAGAGACTGCAGCTCTAATGGGTAATGGGTCTCTCACCTCTGATTGTGCCTATTTTCCCCATGAACAACCTCGTCATTCCCTGGTGATATCCAATCAGTCAGCCTCACCTCAACACCTGGTAAAATCACGAAGCAGGTCCTCCTGGAAGATGTCAAAACATGTGGAAGACAGGGATGTGATTAGAGCCTGCCTAATGGCTTCACCAAAGACAAATCATGCCTGACTATTTCAGTAGCTTTATTCAGTGCAGTGGCTGCATCAGCAGGCAAGGGAAGAGCTACAGGTGCCATCTACTGCAACTTCTGTAAGGCTTTTGATACAATCCCCCACAATATCCCTTGAGAGAGAGGTATGCGTTTGATGGATGGACCCTTAGATGGATAAGGAATTAACTGGATGGCAGCAACCAAAGAGTTACAGTCAATGCTCAATGTCCAAGTGGAAACCAGTAATGAGTGTTGTCCCACAAGGGTCCACAATGGGACCAGTAATATTTAATATCTTCATCAGTGACGTAGGCAGTGGGTCAGTGCACCCTCAGCAAGTCACTCACCATGGCAGGGCATAGGGACTAGATCATCTTCAAAGGTCCCTTCTAACCCCAAACCTTCTGTGATTCTGTGGTCTTACACTCCCTCTTGCTGCTGGCACATGAGGTCAGAAGGCAAGTGCCAGCAGGCTAGGGATGCCAGGGGATTCCACCCTGAAACAGCAGTGCTCCAGGAGGCACAGCATGGAGACTGACTGACTCAGTCTCCATGACAGGAGATAGTCTTCTGGATAGGATAGGCAGTAGCTTTCTGCAAGCAAGATTATTAACTTATAAGATTGTTGTGGATTTTGGGTTTGTTTTGAGTTTTTTTAACAAAACCCTTTAAACTTTCACTCTATTAATAGCGATGGAACATTGTCTTCTCTGGATAAGCTGAGCCTCCCTATTTGTTCTTTCTTTCCACCTGCATCCTCTGCACATGAAGAAAACTTCTAGAAGAACTATTCTTTGAGAATTTGAGGGGGAGGAAGGAGAAGGAACAGGCTATGATTTGCACAAAATTAAAGGAAGTATTTGAGATACAATCCAAATGTTCCCAGAGAAATGCCCCTTTCCTTACTGCAAAGAATATATCAATGAAGCATTTGCATACATTACACACAAACTAAATTAATTTGCCCAGACTTGCTGTTTGTTTTTCGTGCCCAAAGCTAACAGCTCACATGGATTTTCTGGGTTGTTTTGTGGTTTTTTTCCCCTTTCTTAAGCCTGATTACACAAATTCAAGACACACTTTCATCTGACAGTGGAATAATGATGAATTTTGTGTTGTCTTGTAACAGGCAGATTTTTCTTTCAGTGCCACTCTTATATTGCTAAGTACCCAGAGCAAGGGCAAGCTGAAAGGCACTAACGGAGAAGGGGCAGAGATGTGTAGGGGAATGGAGTGTTACTCTGAACTGGGAACAACTTATTTTCTTCTCTTTTATAACCTGAGCATGACCCCCACCTCACCAGGCCATTGTGGGTGGGTTTGAGATGTCCATTGCTCGCTGGTACCAGCAATGCCGCAGCAAGAGGGACGCAGCCTGACTTTAAGACACCCTTGCATTTCCTCAGAAACAGCTACCAGGAGGAAGTTTTAACTAAAAATGTGGAGAGTTTTATGGCTCATACATTGCTCAGTGACTGCTGCAGAGGTGTAGGCACAGGCACAGCTTATGAGACAGGACAGGGAGATGGGACTGGCAGCATGGAGAGCCCTGTGCTCCCTCCTCACTGCACCTGCCTGGCCCCAGCCCAGCTTCTGCACTCTGCTGTGACCTGTCTGGCATGGGCTTGGTTGCACATTGCCCTGTGAGAGTTGTCACAGCAATGTGACACAGACCACAGAACAAATCTTTGGCCAGAAAGGGATGCATAGATGGGATTGGAGACACTGGTCCCACCAAGAGAGGCTGTGGGCTTGCTCAAGAACCACCACCCCTTCCCTTCTCTCCTTCCAGCAGCCCGGTAATGCTTGTGCCAGCCTTTGGCACTCCTGGGGTGCATCGCTGAAAGAGCAGTTAATGGATTTACATGTCATATAATTGTGATAGCTGGAGACTGTCTGATGGAAGGGGAGAATTTCAATTGTCTCAGGGTGGATTTGGTCTAATTATCTCAGATGACACTGGCAAATCTGCTTCTCTTGGAGACACGCTGTTACTGTAGTAACTTGTAAATGAATATCAGATGATGAGTTATTTAGAGTTAGTCTGAACTGCTAAGTTTATGAGCACAGTGGGCTATCATTTCCTCTTTCTTTCTTTTTTTTTTAAATTCTTTTACATATTAATTTCTTTTTCAGTGTGAATGTAAACCACAAAATCAACAGGTCAGAACAGGGCTCTTGTGAATTCTGTCTTCCCTATCAGACAGAGCAGATGCAGCTTGGAAGTGCTTTATCACTTTGCTTTTAATTAAAGCCTATAATGGTTTTGCATTTTGTGAACAGGCTTTATCCAAAATACAAAGTGGATAAAGGATGAAGCAAATCTTCAGATAACTCTGCATTTTTGATTATCTCTTTTGTACATATGTGGGCTGCTCACTCCTTCACCCAGAGCCAGGATCAGCAATGCCTCATGAGCCAGCTGCTGATAAACAGTGGTTGCACCCTGCCCTCCTGGAGAAAGAGCTGATCGCGTGTGCCTTGGTTTCCAATGCTTGCCTTGTGTAGCCAGCTGGGATGGTGTTTAGAGGCATGACTCTTGCTTAAATCAAGGCCTAAAATCTTCTTGTAGTCCAAAGAGAAGATGGTAAACATCTGCATGCCCCAGTGCATCAGCAGTTGCAATGCAGCACCAGATTCACTATGCTATGGTTTGTTGTCACCACACTGTGCCCTGTCCTAAAACGCAGCAGAGAGAATACAAGTTGCAAATCAGATCCCAAGGGCATGTCCCACTCTCCAGCCCAGCTTTTTACTTTGACTACCAAATAACTGCCAGATGCTCCACAGGAATTTCCCGTTCACACAGTTTTGCTTGTATCTACTCATTTGTATCTACTGTATTTTATTTCTCAAAGAGAGCACAGAAAGTGATCTCGGGAGAGATCCATCAAACACAGCAGCTAAATCAGGATCATTTTCCTGGGTGTCCATGACCCAGCTTCAGCTTTGGCTGATGGTCAGCAAGGTGGTGCAATCTCCCTTCAGTTTGAAATGTGGGAAGTTTTGGTGTCTGTCTGGGTTTGGAAGGGTTCATCAAACTTAGTTTTGAAGTAGCAGAGCTGGAGAGCATGACCTTGCTCCACCATACCAGTGTCCACATGGGTCTCTCTCAGAAAACATCTATGGACTGGAATGTTTTAGTGTGGATCCTGTCTATATTTCATTATAATTACACTGTTTTCTGTACATTGAAGAAGGTTGAGTTTCTTGAAGATCTTTGCTTGCATTTCAAGAGTGCATGACAGTTAACGCTGAAAAAAGATTTTTGAAAAGCAAGCAAAGGTATTTAATTTGAGAATAACATCTCTCTTTCCATCTGGGATACATTTAAAATGCTGAATCATAGATTTGCTCCCTCTACCACAAAACTAATGTTTTTTTTCCTGAAATACTTCTATATATATTTGGCTTAATCTAAAATTTGGGGTCATCTGATAGACAGAAGTGTGTGCTACTGCATGGACATATACTAGAGCTGTATTTTCTCTGCATACTCAGAGGTGTGTAATTAGCATGAGGGCAGCCATTAACACATCCCATGTGCTGTGTCACCAAGTCATGCCTGATTATGTTGCAAAGTAAGATTAGTAAAATGAGCTTGAAGTTGTCCTCTCACTACCATTTGATAGTAGAGAAAACAAATCCTTCCACTGCCAAAGAGGCAACTAATATTCAGTACTTAAGAAATTCAACTGATGCATTCATAATGAACAGGATTTTATGTAATTAAAATTTTAAATAAATCCCCAACATGAGCCTTGGCTTGGATTTCTTAATTTCAGATATGAAAGTACAGCTTTTGACAAACTGGGTTGAGGGGGTTGGTTTTCTTTTTTTTCGTCTCTTTTCTTTCATCTGAAAGATTTTTAAAAATCTCATTAGCATATTAAAAAAGAGCAGAAGATAAATTAAATGAAGATCAGGATTAAAAGACTCACTACTTTCTTCATGTCACCTTTATAGTTCTTTTGAGCTTCTGTCCCTGTGAGGTGGGTGTAAGTAATGTGGAGGTGGATGTTAGAGGATGGCAAAGCTTTTGTGAGGCAGAAAGAAGCTGAGGATTAGAAAATTATTGGAGGCAGTTTCCATACAGATGAGAAGAAGTAATCAGTCCCTGAGAAGCCAAGAAATAGGAGGAAGACAGTAAGAAAACTGAACAAATGGCACATTTCACTGGTAAAGAAAACACTAATTTGTTCCAGCAGAAACCCTAAAAGTTGTCATGGTTGCTGAAAGCTGCTGAAAACCATGGAATTTTCTCACTCAGATCAATCTCAGCTGTAGACCCAGGTCCCCCCATGTCTATGGAAACCTTTAGGTCTTTGTCAAAAATCCACTGAGTTCTCACAGCTCCTTTCCAGGTTGCTTACCTACCTACAGGGCAACTGCATCTCTTGTTGTTCCTTGTCACATGCAGGGTGGTGGAGGAGATGAGGTAAATAATGGCACATTATCAAGGAGTTCCTGTAGCTCTGAGGAAGCCTCAGACCTGATTTGCAGGTAGTCTAATCACTTGTAACTGAATCCAAGGTTAATGGATGCTGGATTTTGAAAATACCAAGTGCTCTAGGAGGCAATTCTACTATGAAAAATCAAGGGCTGGGGGACATAAGCTGGACAACAAAATATGGTTAATAGACTTGGATATTTAATCTCTCTGTGCCTAAATTCCTTGACTCTAAAGTGAGAAATAATACTGCCACTGTACTTCCATTCAACACTATTGGTAACAGCTGGTAGATGCCTGTGATGCACACAGACACAGCAACAAGCCTCACAGAAGAAAAAAAATGTATGTCAAAATGAACCCCACTTAGAAGCAGTTTCAATAAAAAATATACATTCTAAAATGTGGGACTACGTTCACAAAGGTAAATAATAAAATAAAATTTATTTAAAAGCTCATAATCAAAATGCATGGGTTTCCATTCCCCCAGGTCCCGCCATTTTTTAAATTAAAAAAGCACCATAATGGTTTAACCTGGACAAAACTGTGGTCTTCCCCACAACATTATTCTCAGAAACATTTGAAACAGACATGTGAATGTTATGAGTTGATATATAAATATGTGTATATGTGTTTACACAAGTGTATATGTGATTTAATATATATTTTAACATCAGACTGAATTGGGTGTTATTCCAAACAACCTTAGTTTTATGAAGTTGAACACGATAGGACAATGCATCTTGTAGCGGGGTCAGCTGTATCAGGGGGCAACGCTGGTACAGTCAGTGGGATTTTGACAGGGTTTGGGCACAGCCCCCTCAGTCCCTGGCTCCCACAACAGTTTACAGCTGCCATGGACACGTACAGCTCCCACCAACTTTCCTATAGACCATCCAAGAAAGCTGGGGATGAAGAGGAAAGAGTTTGGGTACATGGAAGTAGTAGTTTCCTCTTGGGAGAAGGATTAATTTGCAGTGTCTCAGGGAGTGTAAAGGTTGGACTGGGGTAGAGAGGGAGCACTGTCTTCTGGTTTGAGATGGCTGGCGTGTCCAATGTCATCTTTGCTGTTTTCTACGTGACCCTGCTCAGAAGCCCCACCATGGTGGCCTTCAGACCACACTGGTGACTTGACTGCCCCAAGCAAAGAGAAAAGCACGCAGGTGAATTAATGAGTGTTTGCAAAGTGTGTGTGACCACTGGGGAAAACGCAGTTGCACTGGTGTGAAGTGTCTGGAAAAGGATGATTATTCGCAGCACCTGCTTTTCTGTCAGAAGCCCTTATTTACTGGGCAGTGAACCAGACCCTGTCCTCCCACCTTGGGATGTTCTTGGCACACATTGGCACTGTTCACAGAAATGTGAAAGGCTGATTTTTGTACATTTCAGTAAGTAAAAGTATGACTGAAGCATCCAGGTTCCCAGTATAACACTGAGGAGCATTGGAAAGTGCTGAAAGGTGACACTTTAACCTTTACTCTGAACATCTGAGCAGTGTTTATTCTTCTACAATGTGGTGGTGCTACTCTCCCTCCTTATACTCCAGGTCATCAGTGTCCAGGCTCTCCCCCATGTGATGGGAGGACTGCTTGTAACCCTCCCTCACTTCGTGGTGTTTATCTTGAGCAAATTCACTATTTTTAAGTCAGAACTTTAATGGCAAAGCAGTTGGGTGCCAAGAGCAGCAGCCACCTTTGTTCTCCCTGCTGAAGCTGTGCAGGAGAGAAGCAGGGCTTGAGGGACAGGCGTGTAACCAATGTCTGCACCCCACAGGGCCATGAGCTCAGCCAGCAGAGGAGCACTGTGGGCTGCTGCGTCTGTTTCCAGTGTTTTCACCATAACTGATCTAAAGACTTCACCAGTTCAAATACAAAAGGTGCCTCAGAGTGTGAGGAGCAATAGCAAATCTCTTTCTCCTGGGTGGGTGCCCCAACTTTGCAGATGCAGACTCAAACATGTGCTTTTGTGTTCTTTACCTCTTGCAGATCTTTAACTCTTGGATCTGCCCTTCATCCTTCCCCTGAATTTTCTATCAAGCCACTGGAGATGTAACAATGGTAGGGAGACTTTGCACCCTCATGTGAATAGGCATCCATTTCTCTCTCCATGGGCTGCGATGTCTCCAGCGCATCAGGAGATGCCCGTAGTGGTACAGCTCATTCCTGACTAAAATAGGGTTGTCCTTCTGTTTCTTGTCTGGAAACCAGTTAAACCTCTGTGGGTCTGTGCTGAGGATGGGTTTGGTCCTGGCTGCATGTAGAGAGGGTGTCCAGGGGGATGTTCCTTCACCACCTCTTGGAATCAAGTGAATTGCACTCCAGGGCTCTGCATAAGCTGTAAAAGGAGCTGACAGTCTTCAGAGTTAGGTACCTACTCCTCAGACATCAAAGGCAGAACAAATGTGTCACACCTAAAGCAGCTCGTTGCATTTTTAGCAGAAAACCTGTGTCCCAGGTCCAAATCTAATCATGGTTTGGTTGGGGTTTCTTTCCATAAGAAAAGCACCGTGTGTTTATAAATTGCTCTTTGCCAAATTACTTTTTCTTAAAAGGAACTGCTCCGTAATAAGCTGCATCATTAAAAAGAAATTTTTCTGTGAGCAGCAGAGCCTGGTTTCCTGGGGTTTGGTACCTCATGGTGGGATTGTGTTGCATCTAATGAGGAGCACTCTGGCTGAAGCCTTTTCTCCTGTTCATAAAGACACCGTCTCATGTGGGTTCTCTGGTGTCTGTAATCCATTTGGGATCAAACTGCCATTGTTTAGGTTCTCTCCTATCTGTCAATGTAATACTGCCCACGTGACAAGCTGCTCCTCCCTGGAGACACGAAAGGGTCATACTTCTCTACCCTGATGCCTCTTCTCTCAGAAACAGCTGAAAATTAAAGCATTTGAGACTCCCATCCCACAGTTCAATCTCACTGAAATTGGCCAACAAGCTAAAAGATAATTGAGAATAATACTGGACTGACACAACAATATAATAAACCTAATTTTATTAGGTAATCGGGCAATAAATGGTAGAAAGTAAATACTGGAGCAGATTAAACATGAAAAAGTGTTGATAAATATTTATTCAAGCATTTAAATACACTCAAGGTGATAATTTTGTGCCTGTTTTGCATTTCAGTTTTAGCATTTCAATTCACAGCCATGTGAATGACCAACAAGAGCACAAACAACCCCATAGTTGCACTCATATCTCAATTGTAAATGTAAAATACTATTTTTCTCAGAGACTTCTTTTTTTTCAGTGACAGGGAATTATTAAACATTTCTTTCAAAATACGACAAATTTAGAATTTTGAAACAAGACTGTTGAACAATTCAGAAACCAGATTTTGAAGATTGCTCTTACCAAGTCAGAGAATAAAAATAGATCCCATGTTTTGTGCTGGATTTCCAGAATTTTCAATAATCCTGAAATGAACAAAGTTAGACAAGAAATCCTTTGCTGAAGTGATTCATGGAAATATTTCAGAAATATGAGTTGTGAAAGGCAATTCATAATTATTTGCACATACACACACACACACAATCATGAATTCATGAAAGAAGAAAGATATGTTGTATAAGTTGCTCATTGTAATTTATTTTTCCAGTTCCTGAGCCATAGAAACATGTTTGTCATAAAGACATTTTTGAATATACTTGTATTTTCTTACCTTGGATGCAGTTTAGATGGATGAGCTACCACTGCTTTTCATGCTTCTCAAATTAGGAGAATGCATTTCTAAATTCAATTACATCCTCAGTGGAAATGGTTTCTCTGACTCTGGTAATCTTTGGAGAAGAATTATACACAGTCTATAAAGCTTCACATTTCAAAACCTAATTTTGAATATTATTCAAGAGGTTAATTTAAGATTCATCTTCCAAAAGGGGAGTTAAATAAAACTGAAAGAAGGCTGGAACTTATCGAGTAGTTGAGAGGTTTATCAGCATGTGAGTACGAGTTCATTAGTTTTAATTAGTATAATCACTAATGTTGCATTAACAGTTTGGTGAGACAAAGTAATTGCTCACACCCACTGTATTAGATTGGGAGATTAGAATTCATTTTATGAGGCAATTATCATCTCAGGGATTTTTTTTAAAGGCTTTTACGATCTGCCATTGCAGTAGCCTCCTTCACCAAGAAGAGTTTAAATTAACCATAACTTTCATGCTAATGGATGCAAAAATTAATGCAGAATTAAGTGTGAACCAGTAATCCCATTGCGATAAGCAGGCAGCTAAAGCTACAAACCTTGATTAGTTTATAATGACCTGTTTTATTTCCCAGACAATGATAGTCATTTATCTGTCCTCAATTCATTATCTTCTTGAAAAGTTTATATTCTTGAATTTAATACAGCAAAACAAATAAAATATGAGGAAGGGAAAAGTAGAACCATAATATTGAAGTAATAATTGTCATAAGGAAAAAATGTCAGTTTCAATAGTAAGGCTTAGCTAGTAAATTATTCTTCATATCAAATGCCAGAGGAAGAAGAAACAGCTCCCTTTGACATCCAGTGCATTGGGAAGAACCATGAACCTCACAGCAACAGCAATCACAACCCTGTTCTATCCATCACATCCTTTGGCAGCTACTGGCACAATGAGAATGGATGGAATTGTCATCCTGGTTGGCAAGGGTGCCCTGGTCATCTGAGAGTTAGGACAGCTCACCCAAGAGATTTCCATCCAAAACATCCTGTATTGAAATGTACAACTTCTGATGGGAAAAACTGCTTCCAGCAAGGCTGCAATGAAAGGCTTCAAGGTGTCCATAATGATATGAGATAGCGCACCCTTTGCAACACATCTAGCACCCATTATATGGGACCGTGCTTGCCCTTGGATAAAATAAATCTCTGCTCAAAGAACACCTGAAAAAATCCCAAATCTGCTATGACTTGGATGTGGCATGGAGGAGAACAACTGTTAAATGTTAATGTAGTTCATGTCATTTTGGGTACATATATTAAAATGAGGGTATCTGGGGCAGTATTTAGGGAATTACATTGATCTTCCTAGGGCATATGTTAAAACAAAATGTACATATATATATACACATACTCCTAGAAGGGAAATTAATGGATATAAGAGATGTACTCCTGTAAGAGGAGTTCAGAGAGAAAAAATGTTTAAACCCCTAAAACTTAGGCACAACGAGGCAGCCCAGAACTCAGTCTCTCTGGCATCTGCTGGTGTCACCTTTAGAAGCTGAACTAAGCTAAGATCGGAATCCTGCACTGTAAGGGCTGCCTCACTCTACAGACTGCAGAGGCAGTCCCAGGCAACCAGGTTTCCATCTTGGGTGGCTGAAGTAAATGCTTAACATTGGGTAGGATGAATCATGACTGGCATGCCTGTGCCTTAGGGTTTGTCTATGCACAGAGTTATTGTGGAGAGACATTACTCTTCCTGAATAACATTACAGGTGAATACACTTTTGGCTGAGTAAGACTTATTTTTCTTCAACAACATCCACTTGAGAGAGGCAGACCGGTTTTTTTCAAGTCCTCACATGGAATTCTTCTGCAAGAGCTGCTGCCTTTTTAGTGAGCTGCCCTACCTTAATTCAAATTTACTTTTGTATAAAAATGGCCTAAATTTGCCATCCAATCACCTTTGAGAGTAATTTAAGATTTACGGTGGTAAGGACATCAATTAGGTACAAATACATCGACCAAAAAAATATAGTGAAGGTATCATATACAATAAAAACTGACATTTATTTCACAAATTATGGATGTAATAAAGCCTATTGTTTCGGGGAAAATGCCTGTATTTGCCCGTATGTTTCATTAAAGAATAATAATGCCATACATATTTCATTCCCTTGTTCTGAGCAGCATGAGTCTTAACTATATAAAATGCCCCGTGCTGTCCTTATTTTGTTGGGTTGTTTTTTTCCTTTTAATCAGATTTTCCCCCCTGAACTAATGAAATCGCTATTTAACCACATACATCATTTTCATTTGAAGTGACTTATCATGACTCAAACAGTTTGCCTCTTCTCCTGGAGAACAAGGCAACTGCCATTCCCTTTTGCTGTGCAGATCCAGGTCAGGACTGCCTCTGATCCCCGGAGTGCTGAGTTCCTTGCATTCCTGCTGGTGCTGCTTTAGGTGGAGTATGGGTGACTGATGTCTGTGGGGTCTGCACCTTGCATATCTGCCCTGGTTTCTGGTCCACTTGCTCTCACATGAAATTCCTCTCTTCCCATAGTATGCACCGACACGCTGCGCCGCTGTGCAGGCATCCACGGAGCAAGGCGTCCTTCCTCCTTGCCATCACCACGAAGTGGTGCACGACCCCCAGCTGGTTCCCTGCACGTGCCCGCTCTTCTCCTGTCCATGGGAAGGGCACCTGGAGGTGGTGGTGTCCCACCTGAGGCAGACGCACCGCATCAACATCCTTCAGGGTGCAGAGATTGTCTTCCTGGCCACGGACATGCACCTGCCTGCACCCACGGACTGGATCATCATGCACTCTTGCCTTGGCCACCAGTTTTTGCTGGTCCTCAGGAAGCAGGAGAAGTATGAGGGCCACCCCCAGTTCTTCGCCACTATGATGCTGATCGGCACGCCCACCCAAGCTGACAACTTCACCTACCGGCTGGAGCTCAACAGGAACCAGAGGCGCCTCAAGTGGGAGGCGACCCCCAGGTCAATACTGGAGTGTGTTGACTCTGTCATTTCGGACGGGGATTGCCTTGTGCTGAACACTTCCTTGGCTCAACTCTTTTCTGACAACGGAAGCCTAGCAATAGGAATTGCAATAACCACCAGCAAAGTTCACAGCTCTGAAGCTGAAATGTGAGGGGGAGGAGGAAGAAGAGGAGGAACAACAGCAACAACAATGGTGCTCTAGCTGCCTTGTGAGAACCAGAACTCGCAGACTTTTTGGGGGGGGTCTCAGGTCTTTTATGATATTTAGTACTCGTCCACAGTGGGCATTATGTAAACATCCCGTGGTTACGGTCCCTGTGTCATGTATTTACCGTTTTGCTAATACAATTTTATGAGAAATTTTAAAGAGCCTAATCAATTTATTGTCGCCCTCCAGCAGCACTGGAAACAACACTTGTTAGTGAAACATGCACCCAGGGTAACTCACAGAAACCTTTGGTCTGACCATGCCATGCAAATACGTTTCCTTCATTGCCTGCCTAACTGACCAAAGGGCCCTGTCACAGGTCAAGTATTCCGCTAAGGGACAAGAGCACCCAGGTTTCCGTGTTAGCGATAGTGATTTAACTCTTGTACTGTGGTCATAATCAAGCTCTGCAGAAGCTGGCAGTTTCAGAGCTCCCTTCAGCTTCTGAGGAAACAACTCCACCACCCTAACAGTGAAAGCTTAGAAGAAAAAGTCACCCTCTCTGCTGAGCAGGGGGCTGAGAAGCCTCATCATGCATTAAATCAGGAATGACAGCTAGTGGATGGCCATTGTGAGCATGATTAAATCTCACCCTTGTGTCATAAACAGCAGGGAGAGGTTGCTAGATGGTCTGGCCATAGGATGGACATAACCATAGCCAGCCATTGGGGCATTCATCTTTTTAGCTGCTGTTTCCTTAAGCATTCAAAAAGAGATTTTCAGAAAATAAAGTATAAGAAGGGTCCTAAGCTGGGTACTGATCTTACTGTCAAATTCTGTGCCAGCTAGACCCTAAGTTTGTGCTGCTAAATATCGATTTAAAGCAATACAGACAGAACGTCTGTTTGCAAATTGGCTATGAGATTTGAAATGCACTTATAAAAAAAAAAAACCTCAATGTTTTTTCCCTTCCATACATTTTGGAGGGCAGCATTGAAGGGTAATTGTCACTTTCCTCTCCTGAGGGTGTTTCACAGACAGTGATGGTCACAAAAAGACACAGGCTTCTCTAGCTTCTCTAAGAACTTCTGCCTTGGATGGTTCCTTGGGGGAGAGTTGGAGGCAGGTGCTGGCCATCTCCTGTCACTGATTCCCATCTGCAGTCAGCCCTGTTTCCTCCACGGCCAACCGCAGCCATGAAATCCCACTGCAGTAGGTGACGTGCTCAAGGAGAAGGCTCTACAGATAGTGTGACACATGAGAAGCATGGGAAATTGTCTTTTCCTGTTTTCCCTTCTGCCTGTGTGTGGCTGTGGTCTGACTGCTCCTGAATGCTTTTTCAAGAAACATCTGGTGGGTTGGATCAGTTAGTAGCTAGAGAGACTGAGGCTCCTAGCTTGAGTCCCTTGGAAAACCACAGAAGGGGGGGAAACAAGCTAAGAACCGTCCTTCAGTGTTTCAAAATGCATCTCACTCTATCTAGGTTTGAGTAGGCAAAAATGCTCATGCTGATCTCTCCCACCTGTTGCTCTCCTGAGAATTATTATAAATGATGCATGAAGTAAAATGAATTGCAGTTTTCCTGAGATGAATGCCATGCAGGTAAATGTCTTCTGAGGCATAGATGCACCTGGCCTCCTTACCTGGACTCTCACAGCAAGTCAGAGAAAGGTGAGGGTCTCTTCAACAGGCTGCTCATGGCCTCACAAGCTGAGATCAGAGGAGGTCTCAGTCCCTGTGTGAATGCACTGGAGCATTGCTTCTCAGCTCTCCCACTTCTGAATTTAGGGGGCCGAGGGTGGCATACTGATTTGCAGTGCCTCACTGGAACACACAGGCTTCAGAGTGCCTGGCTTTTTCCCTGTGATGTTAAATATTCAGAACCAGCAAATGCTGCCCTTTTCCTAAATGATAGCAATAAATAAATCATTGGTGTTTTTGTGGACTGAAACTGGCTTCACCAGCTCCTCTAACAATTACTCTGCTGCTGAATTCAAACAAAGTAAAAGCAATAAAACCTCAATAAAACCAGTTCCTCTAGCTTAAACTTCCTGAGCTCTTCATACACTGGAGTAGAGACCAAATGTAATGATGCTTTTGTTGCCTGACCACAAGTCCTAGGGGGAGGTATTAGTTATTCATATTTTCAGTCTATTTACTTCTTGTTGGTTGGCACCTTTTGTTCTTGAAATACCTACTGAAATGTAGGTGTTTTGGGGCATCGTCCTTGCCAAAGGACCAGTGCATTTCTGGCAGGATGAGTGTGACAGTGCCAGCTCTCTGGGATGGATATCTCCATCCCTTGCCAGCACTCTAGTTTTGAAGAAGGTATAGAAAAAATGTGACATCCTTTGCATGACCTTCTTCACATCCCAGGTGTTCTTGCCCCAGAGCGTTCTTGTGACCACACCAACAGTTCAGCTTTTCCATTTCCTTTTCAGTCTTCTCCCCTCATCTGAAAGCTGCCTTTCTCAGCCAATTCTCAACCTTTAACTGTGGTTTCGCCCTTTGACTTGCAGAGCCTATGGCACTTCTTGCCTTCTCACACTTGTGCCTGCTGGATGTCATTGTTTAAATTGTTCTCACTGCTTCCTGAAGCCAAACAAGTAACCTCCTTTATCAGCTTTCTCCACATCTGCAAAGATGTGGCTCTGGCAGAGATTTCAGAGATCTAGATACATTGGAATACTGATGAAAATCTGTCCAGTAATACTCCCAGTAAAGAAAAGAAGGATATATTTTGGGGAGAAATGAGAAATGGTTGCCTAAATTCAGCTTTCATAAGTGTCTCAACATGAAATGCAAATGTTTTAAGGTATATTTAAGGACTTTCTACCAGAGAAGACATTCTAGTTCTGTCATAATTCAAAGCCTATGATCAACCTTATACTGCCATAAAGCAAAGGTGAAGCAAATATTCTGCATGATAGGACATAAATCCTAAAATACTGGCAAGTAGGATCAACAATGAAATTCAGTTTGCACAGTTTCTTTTATTGCTTATGGTATAACACTTTTTACAGCTCTGCTTATGGTTGAAATGCAGCTGTATCTTGCTTTCCTAATTTTGAGCTGAAATCAGGACTTCTAAAATTAATTTTGTACTCTAATATTGTGCATCTTTATAATGTATTAAATCTCTCCCTTCCTGCAAAGAACAGAGCCTTATGTCTCTTTGAAGTAAGGAAGTACTCTTCATGTGGTGCAGGAGAAAATGAGGTCTTGCAAAATTGCTATGCAGCTGTTGCAAAGTTCTGTTTTCATACCTACCTGAGAGTGGTGTTCCCTCTTGGTTTTGGTGGTGTTTCAGTTGTTTTTTGATTTTTCACGTAGACAAAATATTGGCTTTGTGGTTTTATTTTTAGTATTTTTATATATCTCTGTTCACAGACGGATTTTCTTGTGCTTAGTTTAGGAAATTGCAGTAATAATTTCATCAGGCTGAGACAAATGGATTGCTACCAGACCCACTAGAAAACCTACTTTGGTTCTTCTGCACTATTCATCAGACACTGTGTGAATGTTAATGTCAGATCTGCAGTAAAACAGCATTAGTGCTTTCAGCTCAATCCCATTATGAATTAAGCTCACATCATATATCCATGACTCCTTATAAATCAGCTGAAGCATCCTGAGTCTCATCATCTTGAAGATGACAAAGAATCTTGCTGTGCCAGTGCTGGCTGTAGGGCTTGTTGAGAAGGAGGGCAGTAGTCTTCTTCTCACTGGACTTGATATCACTTCCTCTTTCATACCATCCCTTATGAATATAGGCCAGTAAACTGCTGAAGAAACAAGAGGTGGTAAATTTTGGATAAGTTAGGGTTATAGCAAAATGAGTAATTTACAATAAATTGCTGGATGCTACTGCATGGCTCTCTCTTTTGTGCATCAGAGGAACTAAATCCAGTTGACAGTACTGTAGCATAGGAGATTTATCTGTTTTTCTAGCCCAACACACACCTGAAAAACACTTTGTTTGGAGAAGAGTCTGTCAGAACAGACTCAGATGCACTTCTGCAAGTGGATCAGAAACACCTGCTCACATGGAAGAGCTGCAGATTTTGAACTGTTCAGACACAAGCATAAGGTTTTTTGGTTTGGGTTTTTGTTGGTTTTTTTTAGCCCAATAAACTCTCCCTGCTCACGCCATCAGAGTGAAGGGCGGAAAACAAAGATTGCCATGTGTCATCACCAGAACTCTTCACACAAAAATATGATTCATCTTCTGTAGAGATGAGCCTGAAGAAACTGAGGGAGTTTCACAGCAGGGTAGCACAGGGCAGTGTCTTCAGGCTCCAGAAGCATGCACACAGAGCCAAGGCACAGCTCATCCTCCAGACAGAAACTGCTCAACAGGAGCCCCTCGGAGTGTGGTCACAGCGGGGACTGCCAGGAAAGTGATTGGACCTTCTGGGAGTAGCAAACAGTGGGAGTTAAGGCTCTGTGTAGAGATGTTTCTCTTCACATCAGCACCTTCCACCCAGCTTCAGGGACTCTCCTCTCCTGGGAGCATTGTCTCTGGAGCCGTGCAGGTGATTGGATCAGCATGTGAATGGTCCTGCACCATGATGTTGCACAGAGAGTGTAAACACCCGCCCCAGTCCTGCCCGACCGGTCCTTTGGGTTTGGTGGGTACACAGCTACCTGCAGCTGCTAATGATTCCTCCGAGTCCTAACAGCCAACAGTTTTGCTGTCTTTCACCTGCATAGCCCCCACCTAGACAGGAAAGTGCATGCTGAAAACCACACAAAAAATCTTTGACAGAACATCATGTTAAACCTCTACCTCATACCCCTGGCTAGGACTACGAGCATTCATCCTTTCTTTCTCCATGAAAGGAAAAGACTAAAGTGTGACTTTCTTATCTCCCTTTGGGCTCTGGCACTCCAGGAAATACATGTGAAGGATTAGCAGACGGTGATCATCTCCAAGGGAAGGATGAGGACTAACTTTGACTGCAAAGATGGCTCTTCTCACAGTACTTGCACAAAAGGGTGCCAGGCTTCAAGAAAGAGACTAACAAACTGCAGTGGAAGGCAAATGGGGAACACCAAATGCAAAGCCTGCTGTCTTTCAACCAGAATGAGCTTTATGTCTTCCAGGTAGGGAAAATCCTCCTGAGACATTGCCTATCTGAATACATCACTTAATCTTGTAGAAAGCTCCAGGACAGAGAGGTGCTTGCTGTTAGAAATTGCATCAAGTAACCTTATTGAAGATAAATGGCTTTGAACTTTCATAGCAACAGTGATGAAGTGCTTCAGCATTCATGCAGTACAGACTGAAAAATCAGAGCTTTTAGACAAAGAAATAAACTTATTCAAATGCAAATGTGAGATTTAAGACAGAGTTTCCAGGTGATTTTAAAAGCACTTTTCTTATTGCTGAGACTGGATGTCTGCATAGCAAGAGATATTTTACTGCCAGCCAGGTCCTACTGGCTTGAGTTCAAGAAAAACTCAGATATTCTTTGTTTCTCTGCTAAGTGAGACCACTTTGAAAAGTAAAGCAAACACTGTCATGTGCAAAACAACTCTGGAAAGGATCTTTGTTTTCAGACCAGATTGTCTGGCAAGCAGACTGTGGGGAGAGCACTAAATCTCCCACCTGTTCAAGGTGAATCCAGAGTGTCAAGCACAATCTATGTAGAGATTTTCTTCATGTTGAAATCTCCACTTCAGCCACTGAAGATGGCAGCTGCCAAGCAGCTGGCTTGAAGCCTTTGGTGACTCAGAGACTGTTTTCTAAATATCTGCTAATATTGACTTTTAGGCTGAGATGGTTTCAGGGCACAAGACTGCAAGGCTCCACACAGGCTCTGCAAAGTTCCCCGGTGTGAGTGCATGGAAGGGATGCAGGCAAGCCTTACATCTTTGCCTCTGCCTTTCACAGCAGGACCAGTAGATACACCCATAGGGATCAGTCTGGGTCTTTCTTAACAAACTGTGTCAAATGGCTGGGCCACAAAACTGGATGCTACTGTTCTAGAGTGGTTCAGTTTAACAGCAGCCAAAATCAATGTGAGTTCCTCCCTTAGCTCTGAGAATTAAAACAGGATCTGGCACATAAGAGACATTAGGCCCATTCTTCATCAGATGTTTTCTATTTCAGGATGCAAGTTCCTTTCTGGCTTCTGACAGTGGCAGTAGGCTACAAAACATGTCTAGGTGCTACTGCAACTTCTACAGTACAGTTCTGATCCAGTGAGAGATTTCTGAGAACTACAGTAGCATAAGTGAATGATAGTATAATATACTAGCATCAAAAAATAACTACTTTTAAAGATGATAACATCTTTAAAAGTAGCAGCTGATACTGAAAGAGGTCATTACTTAGAGTGAGCTTCAGGAGAGCCTGTGTTTTTGCCTAATTGAGATGTGGAGGAAGATATCCAGAAGAGTGACAGTCTCAGGGCTACCCTGATTACTCAAAGAAATGCTGAACAAAAAGAAAAATCAGCTATGAGAGTCCTGAGTGACACAGAAATATATTGCTATTGCCTCTGGGCAGCAGTTTCTTGTGGCATGTGTCCTTGGAAAAGGAATTCCGGTAGGCAGAGAGGGTTGAACTTCAGCATGTCACAGCTACTTCTCTGTCACTACCAGAGTTTTTGTGAAGAAATACTTAACCAGGACTGCAAAAAAAGCGATAAATATACACTGGAAGGTGTGACCAGTGTGAGAGCTGCCAGTGAGATTTATCCAGCTTCCTCTGGGTAAGCCTCCATGCAGCTCCTCTGCTTGATTGGCAGAAGACAGGGAGAGTCCCAGGTCTGAGGAGGACTGGCTGCATTCCTGGCAGACTGTAAATTGTTGTTGCAATTGTACAGTGACTCTGTGTGATAAACTCCCATGCAGAAAACCAGTGAAGATTAACCCTGGACCCTCCAGCAGTGTATGTCTGCACTGGCTAATGCTGACAGCCAGGTTGGGGATTATGACAAACTCTCTGGCCTTATAGCCTATTGCGCAGGACTGACATTTGTTGGTGGTTGTGTATAGACTGAGAAGTCATGTTGGAGAAGTATTTCTGCATGAGATGCATCCTTAGTGTACTGAAGCACGTAAGCATACTGTCTGTGCTGGGTCACACCTCACCCGTGCCTCCTGATTGCTCTTCTCTCCTCCGGAAACCGAGATGAACCAGAGCTGAATCATCAGCCATTGAAGTCTCCAGGCACTGATGCCTGCACTGAAGCCCCACAGGGGTGTTCATCCTGCAGGGCCCATGGCTGTGCACAGAGAGAAACACCAAAGAGCACAGACTCAAATACAGAGACATCTTTGTATATGAGCCATAATGTTACATATCCTCAGATCAGAGGACTTATTTCTGCAAAACACACTCCCCTTCACTCAAGTTGCAACCGGAGTGAGAGCCCTGCCATGACTTACAAAGCTTCTGTAGGCAGCAGAGTTTGCACTTTCCATTCAGCCTCGAAGGCTGGCGGGTGAGATGAGCCCAACTCCAAGCCCCCAGCTCCTCAGTGACATGGCTGCTTTCCTCTATAGGCACAGCGCAGCTCTTCTCCAGACTTAATGATGCTCCCCTAGGTGCAGACTTGCTGCAGAAACCCCTCTGCACATTTGGCTGTGAGATCAGAATGATCCTCCCCATCGCCAGTCCTGTAAAGCAGTTACATTAGCACTACATTTGCTGTGAGGTCTGGGATCTGACTGCAGCATCAGAAGCCATCCTGCCATAACAGTCCCACCGCTTTGCCAGGTTAAGACACCTGCTCAACCATGCTGGGTCAGATGCCCACCCTGGAGCTAAATTAACCCTGCAAATTGCACCCGCCCACAAGGCTGATATACAAACTAAACAAACTCCATTCTTCTCTCCTGTTCGCCTTGAGCAGACACAACAGCCAGTTCTAGAGATGGATCTGAACCATCACAGTTAAGTTAGAAGCTACTTTGCAGGTGAAAATGGACAGTGGGACAAATGATACCAAAATTTAATTTGGGTATCAAAATTTAATTTGGATACTAAAATTTAATTTAGTGGAGTTCATCAGCAGCTGAAAAAAGAAGAATAGGGAATGCTGATAATTATTATGGTAAATGGGTATTATGGTAATGTGTCCAAATCCAAAGGTGACAGGAAAAAGACACTCCTAGGTCAAGAGGTATTTCTGGATCAACCTTTAGTTTTGGTGATAATGCCCTGGCAGAAGGCTAGAACAGCCTGGCTTTTAGACCAGTTAGGTTGAGCAGCAGCCAAGAACAGCACTTATTCATTACATATAAACTGAGCAAATTGCTCAGGGAACAGAGTCAATAAACATGGAGCCTCATGGCACAGTTTTCCCAGAGTGACCTTTCAAAGTATAATTGCATGTTAAAAGACTCAATGGCAGTCGTCTCTGATCAGAGAAGTACTAATTGAACTGGACTGGGGACTTATTTGTACTCGAATGGGAGTGTGTTGGAAAAGGGCTGTGTAGTTAGAAACTGCTTTTGGCTAGCTCCCATGTGAGGCTGTGATCAAGAGAACTTCAAAAATTTTTGACCTCAGGTCCTCTAGGGAAAGGAAGAAAAAACACTGGTGATGCTGGGAAGCATTTTCATTATCACTAAAATACCTATGGCTTACTGCTCTCTTCTCATCCGGTGGTGATAGCCACATTCAGATCACTTCATCTGGGGGAGATTTTGATTGTGCTCATAGAGATGCATGATGCTGAGCATGGTCCTCTGTCCCTCGGACCACAGTCTTCAGGCTGCAGATCCAGCTCGGTGTCAGGGGTATGGGGTCACCAGCCATGAGAAGAGCTGGCTGTCCTCTCATTACCCCACATCCATTCTTCTTTCCTGGCAAACAGCCTTGACCTCAGCCCAAACACCCCACAAAATTATCCTTATTCCTCCACAGGTAGCAATCTCATACCCTTCTTATGCCTAAAAGCCCTCTCTTTAATACCATTAAAATGAAAATTTTCCAGCTGAAAAAGTGAACCCAAACCACTGTTGTATTATGTCAACATGATTGCACAAGTATTCATATCCCCAGAGGGTTGAGGGATCCTGGGTTTCTCTTCATCCTTGTGTTAAATGCCACATGTCATAACACAGTGTTATTTCCTAAGATAGACACGTTTAACCCTAAGGCAAACTAGCACAAGGCATTGCAAATGGTGCAGCAGTCAGAAAATCAGCAAGAGACTGAGAGACATCCTTCCAGTTTCAGGGAGTTAGAAAGAAGCTTCAGGGAGTGTGATAAGGAGGGCTTGGAGCTGGGCTGGCAAAGTGAGCACCTCTGGAAGTTGGCAGAGGACTATGGAGGAGCGGGTTTTCTGGAAGATGACCAGTGTATGGTTAATGACAGGTCAGGTCACTTAATTGAAGTGCTTAGATTAACCTCTGAGATGCTGAGATGTGTCCATCTGTGAGCATCAAAGACAGAATTGCAAAAGCCCGTTTCTTCCTTCACAATTCAGGCAGTATCACTGTGCTGTTATGTCAGGAAAATGAGTCCTTTGAAGACATTGAAACTGTTCCTTCTTTGGATGAATAGTGCAAAGCTGATCCTTACAGAATCATAGAATTGTTTATGTTGGAAAAGACCTCTAAGATCATTGAGTCCTACCATTAACCCCGCACTGCCAAGGCCACCACAAAACCATGTCCCTAAGTGCCACATCTACAGGTCTTTTCAATACCTCCAGGGATGGGGGCTCAATCACTTCCAATGGGCAGTCTGTTCTAATGCTTTAACACCCTTTCCACGAAGAAATTCTTCCTGATATCCAACCTGAACTTCCCCGGCACAGCTTGAGGCTTTGTCCTGTCATCCTGTCACTGATTGCCTGGGAGAACAGACCGACCCCACCACCTGGCTAAACCTCCTTTCAGGCAGTTGTAGAGAGTGATAAGCTCACCCCTGAGCCTCCTTTTCCCCAGGCTAAACACCCTCAACTCCCTCAGTCACTCTTTATAGCACTTGTGCTCCAGACCCTTCCCCAGCTCCATTGCCCTTGTCTGGAGAAGCTCCAGCTCCTCAAGGTCCTTCTTGCAGTGAAGGGCCCAGAACTGGACACAGAATTTGAGATGTGGCCTCACCAGTGCTGAGTACATCTTCCTGTACTCATTGCCCTGGTCCTGCTGGCCACCCTATTGCTGATACAATCCAGGATGCCACTGGTCTAGCACAGACTTGAAGACAAGAGCAAATAACCAGCCTGAACTCAGGTGAGGTATGCCAGATTAGAATTTCAGTAAAGAATGTAGCATAGGAACAGGTTATTTACTGTACAAATCCTAAGCAGTGTTTTTCTCCACCCATATTTTGATATATATTTGTATTTGTTTTCATTCATATTCCACTGTCCCCCCAAATATTTGACTTTGACTTAACATATTACATTGCATGAAATGCTCTAATTTAACATGCAATGGTACCTCAGAGAGAATTTCTTAATCTGAACCAATGTGTATCATCTTCTAGAAATCCTTATGATGATGTATTGCATGAAAGAACAGCAATAAACCTTTCTATTGGTATCTGTAAAACATTTCACAATGTGTGCCATGCAAATCCTATTTGACATTCTCAGCTTGTACCACCTCCTTGCATTAGAGGACTACTTTTATGAAGAGCGTAGAGCACCATGAGATAGTAGAAATGAAATATTAGGAAGAACAATTGCAAAGTGCACTGCCTGCTAAAGCTTGCCTTACAGTTTGTTATTGCCGACCTTTAATCTTCTACAGTCACAATCAGTTTGAAGAGGAAAGTGTCACCATCACCAAAGGCAAAACTCAGGTCCCAGTAATCTCAGTTTGGACTGTCCCCAGTTGCACTCATGAGCTGGATTCAGCACTGCCTGTACTTTGTGGCAGGAGCTTGAAAACCCACATAGGAATCAGAGTTTGGGACCTGTGCCTAGCCCAAAGCTGGTCCTGTGGGGAAACAAAGAAAGGGGCTCTTGGTATTTTCTAATCTTTTTGTCATTTCATCGAATGGAAACAACATGAGTCTGCTCCTCATGTCTTGCAGGCTTTGGACATTGATTTTTGTGTGTTTGGGGTTTTTTTCTTCTGGACAATTAACAGGGAATATACTTTAGCCTTACCACATAAGTTATCAAGGACCTTCACAGATTAATTACTTAATTTCAGGTTGTTTGTTTGCAAGATCAGATTTGGGCAGGATCTCTAACCCTTTTGCCTGTCAATTCCTTTTAACATCAATTTTTTTTCTTGGCTTTCGTATTGCCAAAACCTGTTTCAGGCACTCATGAAGCTTGATAGGAATTGCCTTGAAAAAAGCTGAGTGATCAAAACTGACCAGACGTGCAAGATGAATATTCATGGTTTATTGAAGCAACCTCCACCCTCTTCTCAGAGAAGGATACCTTCAGCTGACCTGTTGTCTCTCATACAAATTACTGCCTCATTACCATTCATTCTTCTGGAACTTAGCTGTGAGGGACATCAAGCTCATGTTAAATAATTTTTAAAAAAAAGCGAAAGAGAACTGTGTCTGATCTCGAGTGGAGGCTCCTGAAATTCCTTGCTGTATCTGCAAATGGAAGTGGACTTAAAGGGACTACAAGAACCAGCTTCTCCCCTGGGACATGAAGAATGGGTGTTACCCCCTGTGATTTTAGACATGGAAGATAAGTGCCTGCATTTGCACAGGTCACCTGTAGTTCCTCTTGTGAAGGGTGGAGATAGGGCACTTTGAGGCTGTGATACATTTCAGGTATTTAGACATCAGCTTCGGGAGGCAAGGAGTAAAATCCTTACATTGCTCACATCAACCTCCACTCCTTTGGAGGCTCAAATCCCCAGGAAAACCAGACTGAAACCTATCCCAAACACCACAGGCTAGGAGCAAAAGGTACCTTGTGATTGCACTCATGTGTTAAAATTGCCAAGGAAGATCATTCATTTACCAGCTGGCAATAAAAAAAGGTTACCAAAGAAGCATCCTGGGCTGTGGGTTAGCACTGGTCTCCAGTTCAGCAGCAAGCAGAGAATTTGATTTCCATTGTCATTGTTTCTCTGGCCTGCCACAGCAATCTTAGCCTTTCTTTCACCAAACTCTAAAGAGGAGAGCTCCACTGTCTTCAGGATTAACAACTTTCTACACAGCACATGCTCAAAAAATTGCTGATGATGGTAGAAGGAGATGTAACAGGTGATTTTCCTCCACTTACCCATGAACAAATACACTGGTGTTTGCAGAGCAGTCACTGGTTTGCAGAGAGGGCAATTGTGCCTTAAAACCCAAGGTGGAAAGGGGCAGAGTGCCTTTTGTGGACCAAAACCATGTTTGGGAAAGGCATTGTAGTAGCTCCTTTAATGCAGCCAGATTTCATGTGTAGCAGGAAGAGGGTCTAAAAATAGAGCAGGATGCTAATGAGGGCCTGGCGCACACCATCTGCATGATGAGATGATGATTCTTTTTGAAAATGCAATAATTTAAGGGGTTGTTTCATTTTGTTTCTTTCTGCTGCTGCAAAATATTCAGAAACACGAGGCTGTTTGGGTCTTCAATTTTTTCTCCTTAATCTTAAGAAAATGAAATTGTAATGGACAAACACGAAAACAACTAGAAGCAAGAGTTGCTTTATTTTTCCCGAGGCTGCTCACACGTGATCAGCAAACAAAGTGGGTCAGAGCAGGCTTTCATAACACTTCAGGTGGATTTCCACACAGCCCAAGATGAGGGTTCAGGATATTTTTTACACAGAAGGACTTAGATCTTTTTTCCCCAATTTGTTGTCTCCTTTGCAGGCACCACTGGGAGCTCCCGATCTTCAGCTTGGTCACCTCTACTCCCAAAACCCACCTGGCAGCTCCAGGTTAGACTGAGACACTTGCTTTTGAGGGGCACCACTGATTCCTTCTCTGTCCATTTGGCTCACACACAGACTTTCCCTGGGAAGCAAACATCCCACCACCGTGGAAGAGAGACGAGACAGAGGGAAGGACTTGCTGACATCTGTGAGGAGCACGAGCACAGCAGAACCCAAATCCAGGCTGGGACACAGCTGCTGGTGGTAAGGATGAGCCATCCCCAGCTCTGGTGCACCCAGGCAAAATTCCCCAACAGTTTGGGCATTGAATGATGCAGGCCTGTGTAAACCACACCTCAGAAGGAAATCAGGCTGAAAATGAGAGCAGGCAGCTAAGTGCTCATGAAACAAATTTTTTTTTTTTTTTTTCCTGTCAGAGAGAGCCAACTACCTGCCTGTTAGCAGTCTGTGTTGGTGGACCACAAAAGCATGCAGCAGATCAGGAACTGTTTTCTGTGTTTTCTGGCACAGGCACACTCATCTCACACACTCACTCATCTTCCTTATTTATAGGAATAATTGCTACTCTGGGAGGGAACAAAACAGGTATTGTCTCTTAATGCTCCCATTAAACAGAGCACACAGATGGTAATTAATGCTTCATGGCATGACTACATTGTAAGGAGAAATTGCTGCAACAAGAAGTCACCCCAAGAACAGCAGGATTCAGATTAGTGTTCATTTCAAGATCAACTGCTTCTTCTTTCCTTGAAGAGCTAGGGACCAGCTATTCCACATTATGAAAGATTTATTTGTCTGCTTTCATGAGTTTCATGTAACAATGGAGCTTTGTTATCTTTAATAGATTCATGTACTCCATCCCTAGTGCTTTGTCAAATAATAATACTTACAAGGCAATAAAAGGGAAAAGAAAACACAAAGTAAAACACCACCCCCTGTACCATAAGTCCTGGGTAGGGGCATGCGTGTATGAGTTTGTGTGTGCATGTGTGTAGGAGAGGGGTTGTTTATTGCACCATCCAGCGCAGAATTAAATAATTTATGTACTATCTACATGGAAATGTATCCTTCATTTAGGTAATAAACTGCACCCTTGTATAATTTACCCAAACAAAGGAGCTGCGAGGACAGCGCCACTAATCTTCAAAAATCAACTGTGCCTTTTCAAAAGGGATTTTTGTCTTTCTGTGAATTGATCAAACTTGACAAGTAATTTCAACCTAATGTTCACGGCTATCCTCCTCTCTCCTCACCATCTGTAGGTGAGAAATCCTATTTTCTGGAAGTGACAGGGTAATGCAGGAGGCTGCAGACATCTGCAAAAAAAAAAAAAAAAAAGAAATGGTTTTCCCAGGGCTACAGGCAAACCAAGGGTGGATTCAGGAAGGATACTAGTGGTTTTTAACAAATGATAAATTCTTTATGCCTACAACTGCCCAGATGGAGTCACGTGTTTTAAGCCACTAAGTTTAATGAGAGCATCTGAGAGATTAAAACATCTCTGTATTTAAAACACCTTAGTAGAAATGCTTCACTGGAATAGCCTTGCTCTTGTTAACAAATAAAGACTCTCAGAAGAAATTAATTCTCCAAACTTATTGCATCAATGAAAACTACATTATAGACAAAGAGACTGAACGCAAACTCAATTTGCTTCCAGATTTGTTTATAAAAATACCAGCTTTGGCTGAAAGCTGATCAGTCCTACATCAAGCAGCAGAGGTGAAATAGGAAAAGAATCAGTTATCATGCCACCAGGATCACTGACATGACTGAGATTAATCCAAAACAATTACAAGTGAGTCTTGTGCAAATTTGGTGTTTTCTCACAGGAAGTACAATACCAGATTCAGGGCCATTTTTGGCCATGTCAGAACACTTCAGGGAATACAGAGCGGCCCCTATGCACCAGCAGATGGAGATTCTTGTATCCCTAGGCCAAGAGTATCCAACCTCAAACGTAAGCACATCTGTGTGTAATCCATATAAATACACCAATGCTGAGGGAGTAAATATTTTCCTTTTACTATTCACGTGGTTTCTCCCTTTCTGGATCACTGCTGCTCCTGAGAAATCATTCAGTGCTATTTTTCCTAACAAGCAGGAGGTCTTCATGTGGTACATCAGATGCCTTCACACCCAGCTCAAAGTGAAAGGATCTTTTATTCACCATTCCTAAATCCAGAAAACTGGAGCCATGAGTTTCCTCGGCTGCTGTGTCCTGCTTCACGTGTCTTGCTCCCAAGAGACTAAAGCCAGGCTCTTTCCAACACACACTCGACATCCCACACAGAGGCATTCGCTACATCCTCCTCTCTCCAACCCTCTTCTGAGGATGCTTTATTGGCATCTTTGGGACAGACCTGCCACACTGAGCTGAAGGACTCATCCGTATGAGGGGGAGAAATGGTACCCAGCAGGTGAGTTAAGGCTCAAGGGCAGCTGTAGGTCAGATTAAAACACCTGGCTGGGCAAAGCAAAAGGGGCAGCTGGAGGGTGGCAATGCGCTTTGGTGTCACGATAACTTTTGAAGTTCTGAAATCTGCTTTAATTTCCCCATTAGAAGAAATCCCATAGCTTCTGATGGTTTTCACAGCAGAGGATTATGTCAAAGCAGATTGAAAAGGTCCCTTGGAAGATTGAAAAGGTCAGGGTTTTCAGGTCTTCCCGTATTTCTCCCCCTTGGTTTCCCTCCCTCGAGGATTTAACCAGACAGTCCACCTCAAACTTCACTAAAACAAAATGGGAAAACACAGTCAAAATCAATACATGATCACAAAATATCTTCTTCAGGGAAAAAAAAAAAAAAAAGAAGCTTGTAAAAGATTACATTTTTTTGATTACAAAGAAAAAAATCTCTGCCACTAGCCTAAATGTATTTTCCCAGCCATCCCAGCTGAAAGAAAAATTAAGCTTCTTTCTGTCAGGCAGATGGACACTACGTTAGCTCCTCAACCAAGACAATTATCTTCATCTCAGGGTCTGGTCATTGCTGGGTAATGCAGGTCATTGGGTTTTCTGATTGCACAAGCAAGAGCTGATCCCTTGGATTTGCCCTGTGAGGGCTCTGGCAGAAATGCAGTCAGTGTAGCAGGGGCAGACTGGCCATGCAAAGAGAGAGGCGAGACTGGGTTTGGCCACGGAACTCATCAGAAAGGATTTCTGAGGCAGGAAAATGCCAGGTATGTTTGTTTCTACTTCAATAAGGAGAATGGGATTTCATTTTGTGTCAATAAATAGCAGTGTGCCAAAATGCATTGGCCTCTACTAACAACATTAACATTGCACATTAAACAGAACAAAGCATTTGCAATAATTAATCAATTTCTTGAATCATCCAGTCCTGAAGAATAGTAACATTTTTTCCATTTGGGCTTCCTGAGATTGTGGGTGTAAATCCATTGTGAGGTCAGAGAGACAGATTCCACTGCTGAGCTCTCCTCTCCTCTCCTCTCCTCTCCTCTCCTCTCCATCTATCAATCATCCATCAAGTCAGGCAGGGCTGGACTTGCTGTTCCAGAAATATGTTTATTAAGTTCTCCAGATCATTTGGGTCACTGAAGGGAGCAGGGCAAGAGCTCAATGCCAACAAAACCTTCATTTTTCTCTGAAAGGAGAGGCAGCAGCCTAAGTTACTGCCAATTTTCACAAAGCCATAAAAGTCCAGCAGTATCACTAAGATAGGATTCAGTCCACGGCTCCTCATTATTCAAAGGGATGGGAGGATATGGAGATGCCAGAGTAATCTGGAGCAGACAATGAAAGTTGTCAAGCCTCCTCTGATTAAAACTGCAAATCCTACCACCCTAACCCTAATCCTTCCCTGTGGAAAGGGGAGATTAGTCTGGGTCCTAACAAAAGATAACTCTATCTTTTCCTTAAGTTATGTGTTAAAATTCAATCTTCTCTCAGGAGACAGGGGGCATGGATATTGCTTTTTCTCTCCCCCTAATTAGAAAACCATAAGAAAGTAAACACTGCTGCTTGCACACTGACTGGCATATCAGAGCTCTGTGCTCTCTGATTGCTTCATTAGCACGCTAAGCCTACCCACCCTGCCAGGGAGCCCAACCACAGGGGTCCTTCCCCAGACCCTGGGGGTTGTGTGGTGTTTTGCAAGACACTGAAGCAATCCATAGACTTTTGCTTCCATGTAGACAGGTGTGAATCCTCAGCAAGCGGGCATGCTGTCAGGGAGAACACCAGCATGTCAGGGCACTTCAGTCCCTCTGTCTTCTTGGTTCTGTGGACATTAGGAGCAATTTTTAAATGGGATTATATTCTGCATGATCTACATATGCCAGGGTGATCCTGATGTCTCTGAAGCTCCCGATCCAGCCCAATGTTAACATCCCTAAAAGATGCCTTTAATGTCAGCAGGACAGGCCATGAAAACGACTTTCTCAGCAGCACTCTGAAAGGATGCAATTATGTGTACTGTAATAAGGAGCTCACAGCCCATGGCAGAGCCTGAAATGGCTGATGTCCTGTGGGGATGGGGACAGAGGCAGCCCCCCAACACAGATGGCAGCCCAGCCAGTGGGGTAAGCATTCAGAAGAGGCTGAGAGCTGGTATGTGGTGAAACACTCACCTCTCTGGTGTCTTCTGCCATCCTTGGGTGCAGTAAGAGCCCCATGCATCCTCTCCTGGCTGATACCTTAGCAAGATCAGAGGCGGGTGTGCAAGACAACCAACAGGGAAGGACTGTCCAGAGCAGGGGGACATTTTCCACCTCCCACTGGTGTCAACACGTCTTCTTCACAGCATGGCACGTCCTTGATGAAATTCCTTCACTCTGTTTTTCAAGCCACCGTGCTCACCACTGCCTCTGTATGGGGCTCCTACCTTTCAGCAGGAAAAGGCCAGTTTTGCAGTACAGAGCAGAAAAACCCTCCTGGAGAAGTGCAGTCACCACAGGGCAGGGGACTCACTGCTGCTGTAAGGGTCAGTATGAGGGGCACCAGAATGAACCTTGGTCTGTGAAAAAACCCTTCACAAAGCCTGGAGAAGATGACAAAGTAGCAGCCTGCATTGATGTGACACTTCCTTTTTGTTAGCCCAGCTGTGCCTGTGCGCAAATGGAGACAATAATAAGTCTCTGTGGCTTGGTTTCCAAACCAAACACAGATGAAACCTTTGTGATCAACTGGAAACCCTGCTGATGTCTTTAAAAAATGGCCATGGGAGGAATGCAAAGCATTAGCAGTAATATTTATTTTTCACAGCATAACTGTGTGTTGAGAAGGGGAGGGCAATGCTCATTAGCAGCACGAATTTGCCAACCTGTATTTTCAGGCTATTAATATGGTGGCTAGTGTTAATGGAAATATAATGGAATGAGATGCTTTTAAAAGCATGGGATTTAGCACCGTCAGGGAAAAAAATCAAAGGCATTAATGAAATTTTAATGAGAAAATCAGCTTGCAGTAATTTTACAGGTAATGATTATTTCCTTGATTTGACTAGCCTGAATAACTTTGCCTTTGGTGGGATGCACTTGCAAGGTGTGCACATGAGGGCAGTGAATGATACATTACAAGCCACAGCTATGACTGTCCTGGGAAAGAAACATGGTTTGATGCACAAAAGATTGTCTGCCTGGATGAAAGGACAGCCTCACCACCCCCTTTCCAACAAAGAGCGAGGGAGGGCTCTTGGACATGCTTTGTGCATTAGCTGCTAGTGACACATCGTATCACAACTCAGTTCTTTCAATATTTGGTGTCACCTACCCTCCTCCTTTGGAGCTGAGGCTCTTGGCATAGGTAGTGCACCTTGCCCTCTAGGAACATGTGCTCCTAATTAAGCACGCAGTATAAACCCAGTAATACACAGGATTTGAGCCTGCCTTACAACACCCTGCAGGTACTGAGGATCAGGCATGAAAATTTCTCCCTCATCCCAGAGTGACAGCATCACCATGATCCTCTGCTTGGAACACATCTCACTAACCCTGCATGTTTGAGAAATTCTATGTGAGTAGTCAGTTAAATCTGTGTGCATCTTAAAGGGCATAGCCTCAAAGATACACTTACTGCCATTCCTGGAGTCTGACATCTAAAATATCCCCTCACCCTTCCCCAGTTCTGCTGTAATTATAGAGAGATAGCTTCTTCTATAAGGCATATTGTCTCTGGTCCCCTATAAAGAGCTGGATCATGGTAGTTAGCCAGGAAAGAAACTCCCTGTGATGAAGACTTAAAACACAGGGTGCTGGCCATTGCTGGTCAAAAACTGATAAATTTTTGGGTAAGGAAGGCACAAATCACCTAGTATGAGTTCCTTGTCAATATTAATGTCCATTTGATTTCACTCAGTACTCTGACACTGAGCTCAAAACTTCTTGCTGAGCTATGGCATGCACTTTAGGGGAACATCCAATTGCTTTCCAAGGTCACCAGTGAGAAAACAAGACTGAAGGCATCCAGGAGGATTATCACGTATGGTGGTCTCTTTCTGAGTACTGGTCATGCTTTGCATAAAAAGTAAACTTCAGCCCTGTCAGACTGAAATGATTTGTTAATTTTATGCCCAGTGCTCTGTCTCCACTTTTTCTGCTCACTCAGATGAACAGTGTGTGAGCCTCCAGTGTGGGGGCTGTGTGCTTTGACAGGTTAAAGTCCAGGAAATATGTTATTGTCTGAGCTTTTCTGCTTCTTTTTTATTTTCTTCTTTTTTCTTTTTTTTTCTTTTCTGTTTTTTATGGTTTCTCTTTTGTTTATTTGTTTTGTTCTGGATTTAAAAATATTAAAGTGAAAACTCAAAGCCAAACCTTCATGACTGAACTTCAGCAACTGTAATACAGCAAGGTAGCTCTGACCACCTCAAAACTGTATTACCCATGAAATCAAGTGGACATGTCTAATGTTCAGAAGTCACTGGAAGGACCATCCATTATTTTATTTTTCCCAGTAGATTTATTCTGTCATTTGTTTTGGGGATTTTTTCTTTCCAACATACTGTGAAAAATAAAATTAAATATCTACTCTGATGAGGAGGGAGTGCAAGAAATGTTACAATTCATCTAAGGTGCTAAAGAAGAAGGGAAAAACTCAGCAAAGACATTTTTTGTCATCCACCCTTAAAACTAGAGTACATTGAAACATGTACAATACTGCAAGGAACCCTTCGTGCAATTTATAGTATTGCTTCAAGCTTGGCTGTTCACAACTTAATTTCTCCAAGAGTTTCTACCTAAGAGCAAATTTTGTATTGGGAAATGACACTGCAAACATGGATCATGCAGAACCACTTTTCAGCATCAGCAGTAGTATCAGTCCCAGAAGCACAGGGAAACTGTGGGATTGTGCAGAGCTCTTGCCTGTCCATGCACATGGAGCCAAAAGGGATGAAGCAACGTGTGTCACTGATTCATGACCATTTTCTTGCTAGCTCTCCGGCAAGTTTTATATTAGTGAAATGTCATACAACAGAGTTTCATTTCAGTCCTTGTCATAGACAATGCAAAAATAGTCACCTTTCTTTATTATTTTTCACTTTGTGGTGGTTTTACTTGGCCCAGTTTTTGCTAGTGGGTAGGGGGGGGCACAAAGATGGCTCCTGTGTGTCCTGTGTGAAGGTTCTGGAAGTTTTCACCTTGTCCAGCAGAGCCACTCTCTGATGGCTCTGAAGATGATGGACATGCTGCTGGCCAAACCTGGGCCAATTAGAGATGTTAGTTACACCTCTGTGGAAACATATTTAAGAAGAAATCAAAGCAATGGGTGCACGCACTTCTTTGTAGCCAGAAGAGGAGGAGGAAGGAGGAGGTGAAAATATGTGAGGGAAAACAACATGGAGACACCAAGGTCAGTGGAGAAGGTGGGGGAGGAGGTGCTCCAGGTGCCGGAGCTGAAAACCCTCTGCTGGCCGTGGTGAAGACCATGGGGGGAGCAGGTGGTCCCCCTGCAGCCCATGGAGTCCAGGGGGGTGCAGAGATCCACCCACAGCCCGTGGGGAGGTGCCCA
>VZTX01025381.1:98652-189998 GCA_013400915.1 Pardalotus punctatus
TGCCTCATCTCAACTCATGAGTCCAGTGTGTTTGTGTTAGTTTGATTCCTCTCCTCTGCACAGCTGCAGCAGGAGAGAGCATAGAGAGCAGACGTCGTAGGTCCCTGGCATTTGGCCAGGGTCAAACCTCGACACACTTTCATTTCACCAGCTGAATATTCTGTGGACTGAACTTGTTTGCTTCAAATCTTGTTTCAGCAGAGTACACAAATGTGCATTTACTATTCAACGGGTTATTAGTAGAATGGCTTGTAAACACTCTCAGGTGGAAGCCTTTGTCTGTGCTACCTCTTCCTATAGAGAAGGGAAACTAACAGTAGTGCGGAACCTCTTCAAAATTTTGCTATTGTCAGCTTTTTTGATGCAAAAAGCTGGACTTTGCGGCAGAAAATGTTCTAGCACTAGGAATCAGAGATCTCTCACCCAGCTTCATAGTTTAAAATGTAGATGTTTACCTCTAAAGCAATTGCTGTGGCTTCCTTTATATCCAAGGAAATAAGCACTTGGGGGATTGGGCCACAGGTCCCCCGTGCAGGCAGTGGTGGCCGCAGACCCCTTGCACCCATGCTGGACACTGTAGTCATGATGGGTCCTCACAGCCTTCCTCAAGGGTAAGCCAATCTTTTCCTTAAAACCTGAGAACCACTTATTTTCAGTTCTGAGCTCAAGTCATTGATTTCTTTCTTCAGGGAAAAATTGAAGCCAGTTTGCTGATAGTGGTGGCATTTCTTCCTTTGTAATCCATTTGAAAGAGGCAGGTAGTGCTACCAAGCTGTTCAGTTCACAGGATTTATTTGTGTTTTCAGCTCACTGTGAAGCTTCAAAGTGCCACATATGTATTATTGGGACAGTGTTTTCAAGACTATCCATTGCCAGTCTTATTGCTCTATAGTTGAGCACGTAGCTATCCTTTGTAAATATCAAAAAACCCCATCTCGTAAGGGCATTAGTTAGTTAGTTAGTTAGTTAGTTAGTTAGTTTGTTTGTTTGTTAGTTATTCCTGGACACCTTTAAAGGATCTGGAAAATATTTATATTGAATTCCATATATATATATATGTGTGTGTGTTTGTGTGTGTGCGCGCGCGCATGCGCACGCGCATGCATACAATTGTATATATGGCTCATATATATTTTATATATTTATGTGTAATACATTGGAATAATGTTTGAAACAGATGATCCAGAAAAATAATTAACCAAGTATGAACTGTGTCTCTTCACCTTCATTTTACCTCTGATATATGTATTTGCATGAGTGCCTTGTTTCCACTCTTGCTGCCTGCATTAGTGACAACACAGCCTGTTAAAATAGACATGGGATGGTGAAGCTGTGGTGCTGAGGAAGCAAGAGAGCTCAAATGACTGGGAAAGCTCCAACCACAGTATTTCCTGGGGTATTTACATGGCACACGAATTGGTTAGCTTAATAACAGGAGGGTTGGAGGCCAGGCAGAAAGGAAAGCTGCTGCTGCAGATGAACAATCCCCCAGCAAACAAGTTCATCCCAAGCAACGTTCAAGCTCTGTGAGAGGCTGCTGTGCTGCAGCCCAAGCCCCAGGACTCATTTCCCCAAGGCTGAATGCAGCAGGCAGCTAAGTCCCTTTCTGCAGACCAAGAAGTTGTCAAGGAGCCTGGCCATGTTGCAGGGCATGTCAAGCCCTTATGTAAAATGGATAGGTCTGCAGACTGTTTTTCATGTGTTTAAATCCCTTTCCTGGAGACTGTTACTGTGGATATCTTTTATTAAAACACTTTTAAAAAAATAAAAAAAGAAATTAAGAAATTACTAGGCAGCTGCCTTTTGGTCTTTGCCTTCACCCCATCTCTCCCAGAGCACGTGGGTGCTGCGCATCCCTCTGTCATAGCCGTCAGGCTGGAAGGAAGTCCTAGGGATGGCCCACAGTTCCCTCCCTGTCCCTCTCCCTTCTTTTGCCTTCTTTCTCTCTTGAAAACCATGTGCTCCACTCCAGCAAAGTAGTGGAGCAGCACAAAGCTGTTACTGGGTGCTGCTGTGGTGGGACACTCAGGGTCTAAAATGAGAGAGGGAATGGATGATATAAATTTTTGAAATCTGAGGGCTGACATGGCAGGATGGTGCAAATCCTGGGAAAGGGGCTTGCCATCAGTTCCTTTGCCTAAATCACAAATTCTGCAAATCTCTCCTTGCATGGCCAGAACTAACAAGTCTTTTGTCTTCAGGGGGAAAGACTCTTTGCAACCCCTACTGAATCATAATATATCAACTTTTCTAACATGATGTCTCCGTTTTTGTGGAGAACTCAGCTACGTACAGGCAAACACAAGGGACTTCAGCCATACCCAGCTGCTTTTGCTATTCAGAAAAATTAGTACAGCTCCATGTCTCAGCAAGTCCATCCTGCTGGGAATTAAAGAAGTTTAAAAGAAGGTGGCAGGTCTTACTAACATAGCACAGCCCTCCACACCTATGCACTTCTGAGCCACATCTATGTCAAGTCCCGCTGTGTTGGAGCAACAGCTCTGTGGCTGCACTCACCCTTCGGATTTGCCACAAGTTGCAGCGGTAGAAATCTCAAAGCAACATTATTAAGAGGAAACATTTCAAACAGGACAAGGCCTGGCTCTCCCTTTTGCCTAATGATGTTATTTTGCCTGTAAAATTTGTATCTCCATGTTTGCACTTGGAAAACACTTCTCTGTGTACTTGCATCTCTCCTCACTCCCATTTATCCCAGCAAATAGCTGAAGGTGGCAACAGTTTTATCTGAGCTTGCATTTCAATCCCAAGTGGAAAGAGTCTGTGCAAATTGCAAGGTTGACCTTCTGAAAATGAGGCCTTGAGTTACCCCTCTCTTGTATTTAACTTGTGATTTACCATACGGAGGGAAGATAAATTAGATAGGTTAATTAGGAAGCCCTGGAATTCTGTTCATCACTGTGCTATGCGATCACAGATGCATCTTGCCTTTAGGACCCTGAATATGCTGACATGAAGCCTTTTCTGCATGCCAGCCTCGTGGCATCTCCATCACAATAAAGAAGCAGGAGGGGAAGATGGTTGGAGTAACCAAGCAAATCAGGAAAAACAACCAGCTAAATTGAGTGCTTTCTAATCTAATGCATTAAAGTCATACTCAATAAAGCTTGCCAACAGTCCCTGGCCTCTCTGCTGCAAAGTTCACAGAGGCATCTGATTAGAATAACATGTGTCTTCTAAAAATTCTCTTTTAAAAAGATTTTCATTCTGGATAGGGAACACGTAATGAATTGGAAATGTCCCTTTGGGAGTGTGGGGTGAAGGGGGGCATTCAGCAAGCCCACCCAGCCCCAGAAGTCTCTGCCTGCTGCAAGATGGAAAACCCATCAGCTACAACAAGTTTTTTATTCCCTGCCAAAAATAAATAAACATAACAGAAATAGCCCTGATCAGTTTTGTATTCAACTACTTTCCTGAAATTATGTGAGATCCAAGCCCAGTTTCAAATACAGGCAACAGTAGTGACATATCCAAGAGTCCCTAGGAACCTCATCCTTCAGAAAAATGTCAGCTTCAAAATGTGTGTTACATTACTTAGAGTAACTTGTCCCAGGTAAGGCTCTTGAGGTTTAAGGGATGAGAGTGGACAAGGTTTGAGGAGAGTTTAAGAATACGGTGAGAAGATGGAAAACCGCCATGTCATGTTGTGAGCAGAGGGGCAGAGCCAAGCTGTGACATGGGCTGTCAAGAGTAAGAGGAGAGAGATACTTTTTCCTTTTTTTTCAGACCATTTAAGTTTTATATCTGAACCTTGAAAACCAGACCACATGATATGTTGTAAAAGAATACAGATTGTGCAACAAATGCTTTGTCTGTGCCTGTATATTTGCCTGGAGCAGCTTCATGGATTGTGCATCCATGCTCTCTTTTTTTATATTCCCTTGAAAAGTCTGAGCTTTTTCCACTTACAGAATAGTTGGTGTCCATGCCAGAAAAAGAGTACTTTCCTGGGCAGTCTTGGCCAATATAATGCTCCAGCTCTGGAGAGGTTCCCTAGTGGGGTCACTTGCTGCTTCCCCCACTGCCATCTTAGAAGTGCACATCAGCCTGAATAATGTAATAAATGGAGTCTCAAACCTTCTTGAGCAGGACTGTGTTGGTGTGCTGTATCTCACACTGGTATTAGAGCCAAGGAACTCCCCCCGCCAGGGTCTCTCAGACCACACCTGAGCAAAGCTTTGCTGGCAGTGATGATGTTCAATGTACCTTCCCTTCTTACTGTCTGGTTTCTCCACACTTCAGTATCTTTGCAGCCTGGGAGTCTTAGAGGACAGATGATGGAGAAGCTGTCTCTGTCCAAGATGTGCCTATGGGGGTAGTGGAGAAGGGGAGAGAAGGGTGGATAGTCAAGAAAGATCCATACCGGCCTTGATTGGACTCAATGATCTCACAAGTCCTTTCCAACCAAATGATTCTATGTTTTGAAGCCCTTTTCCAACAATTTCCTGAATTGCTGAAATATGGCAAAACTCAAGGCCATTTAGAGGTCCTTATGCCCAGTCAGAGCTCTGGCTCTGGCCTGGTGGGGGTGGGATAACATCCCTTTTCTAATCCAACTTCACCTGTGACAGCTGGGAGCATGGAAGGTGATCAAATCTGCATGAGCCTCTGCTCCTTGCCCAATGCCCACACCACCATAAAATCCAGCTGATGATAAAAGCCTAGGATAGCTGAGAAAATGTGCAGTCAAAACAGACTTCCCATGTACTGGTACATGGGAAGAGCCTATAATATCAGCCATATTCTTCAGTTGCATGTACAGTCCCCATGACCTCACACTTTCTTTGGAAAATTGGACGGGAATGAGGACATAACTCGTGATATCTGATACCTGGAGGACCACTGAGCTGTCTTGGATTTGCAAATACTCTTAAACTGAGCAGTAAACCATTCTTGAAATGTAGCACCAGACTCTGCTTTTATTTGCTCTGATAAAAAGGTTTCAATACAGTACTGGTTTTACCAGGAATTAGACTGCCAGCTTTTGCATGGCATATGGCATTTTGTTGTATCAACAATTAGGTATTTACAGGCATGTCATTTTATGCCTAAGGCCAGCTTCCGCCAGGCTGGGAGGGTTTGCACGTATGGTGCAGATTTCCGTAAACAAGGAGCCTAGGTAGAATAGCAGAACACTGGAATGTTGTGCTCAAGTCTGATAGAACCTTGAAGAATTGTAATTTCTCCTTGCTTGTTCCATCTTGGAGATGTACAGCAATGCACTACCTCTAGCCATTCCCTTCAGTGTGTGACAGAGGAAATAATTTTCCATTCTCTTTATGGATTTAAATTAGCACTGTTAGAATTCCTTCTTCAGGACATTTAAGAATATATAAGGAACCTGTTTCTAATCTCCAGCTGACACACACACAGAGTTTTATACTTCCAGTATAAGTGAAATTTGCTCAAATCCCCTGGCTGCTTCCTTGTCGAGTGCTCTTTTGCAGTGCATATGAAATCTCTGACTTTTAAAACAGTTAAAAATAGCTATGGGTTAAGAGCACTTGAACCTTCTCTACTCTTTGAAGACTAATTTAGAAAACCTGACAGGGTTCATCATTCTGTTCCTGATCAGTACAATCTATTAACAGTGTTGGCAGTGAAGTACCAGCTAGACCAAGGGAAAATGACTACTCTCAACTAACCTGTTGAAATAAAATGATATTAAGCAAAACGCTTGGACATAATGCAGTAATGACCTTCATCAACTGAAATGTTTTTTCTGTTTTAAGTGAATTAATGAGCTATAATTATTAGTGATCTTGGAGATGGTGATAAGAGAAAGCATTTTGCATAATGCAAACAGAACAACACAAATGGAAGCCCTGTCTGTCTCAATCAGACAAGGTCTCTTGTTATAATTAAATGTTATCACCTTCATTACTTCTTAAAATGTGCTTCATAGTTTATACTTTGACATCCTCATACCACCACACCGTCGCTATTTATGGTACAGTCACATCTGCCATAGCAAAGGAGGTTTTGAAAATGTTTTACCTGACTTTTAACAGATGGATGTTAATGGGATATTTATTTACAGAATAAAATTAAATTGAAACTGAATCTTAATGCATAATTTACATAATCAGCTTTGTTCTGAGCTAGTGAGCTGTTTTTCCAGCACTTGGGACCCTTCAGTCACAGCTTCATCAAAGAAACAGCCACTGAGAATGGAGATTAAACAATTTCCTAAAGCTAGAAGTCTTGATGAGAATCTATTATTCCATATTAGAATCTCATAATTTCTCCAGACACTGCCATAAGATCAAAGATGTATGTTAGAGCTTTGGCATAGCCCACAATCAAAAAGAAGATGTTCAATTTGTATTTAGAAAACATTTCTGCCAATTATATTTTTTCTGATGATTTGAAAGTTTTGTGATTTTACCTTTTTGCACCAAAAGTATAAAAAAAAATCTATGCAGCCAGAGACATAGGAAGGCTGAAAAACCAAAATGTATATATTTGCAGAAAATTTGGAGAGATTTGCTTCTACTATTTGTGTGCTCTACCTACAATCCTCTGCCCTGCTGATGCTCAGCTCAGCTGGAGTTTTGCCACAGACTTCAAGTGACACAGGACAGAACCCTCAGATGCAATGTTAAAAACATGCTTGGTGCCTAATCCCCGACTCTGAGACTGCATGAATGGCTGTAGGGCTGCATGGGGTTGTTCTGAGCCAAGTGCAGGACCCAGAACTTTTCCTTGTTGAGCCTCACACAACTGGCCCGAGCCCATCGATCCAGCCTGTCCAGATCCTTCTGCAGAGCCTTCCTGCCCTCCAGCAGATCATCACTCCCACTCAATTTCATATCCTCTGCAAACTGACTAAGGCTGCACTCCATCTCCTCATCCAGATAAGCAATAAAGATATTAAACAGGACCAGCCCCAAGACTGAGCCCTGGGGTCATCGCTAGTGACTGGTCACCAGCTGGATGTAACTCACTGACCACCACCGTCTGGGCCTGGCCATCCAACGAGTTTATAACCCAGCACCCATCCAAGCCATGAAGAGCCGGGATCTCTAGGAGAATGTTGTGCAAAACTGTGTCAAAGGCTTTACTAAGGTTGTTGGAGACAGCAGCCTTTCCCTCAGCTATCAAGCAGGTCACCTTGTCACAGAAGGAGATCACATTAGTCAAGCAGGACCTGCTTTTCACAAACCCGTCCTGTCTGGGCCTGATCCTCTGGTTGTTCTGGATGTGTCACTCGTTGGCACTCAAGAGACTCTGCTCCATAACCTTTTCTAGTACTGAGGTCAGGTTGACAGGCCTGGAGTTCCCCAGACCCTCCTTCCAGCCGACTGGAGGTTACAGGGTTGACCCCTGGTTAGCCAGGACTGCTGGTAAATGACAGAGAGTGCCTTGGTGAGCAGTTCCACCAGTGCCCTCAGTATCCCTGGTGGATCCCAATTGGCCTCATATGCTGGCGTGTGTCTAAGTGATGAGGCAGGTCACTGACCATCCACCCTTGGATTATGAGGGCTTCATTCTGCTCCCTGTTCCTGTCTGCCACCTCAGAGTGCTGGATACCCTAAGAACAACTGATCTTACTATTAGAGCCTGAGGCAATGAAGGCATTAAGTACTTGAAGTCTTTTCCTCATCCTTTGTCGCTATGTTTCCCCCCACATCCACTTAAAGATCAAGATTCTCCTTAGCCTTCCTTTTGTTGCTGACAAATTCATAGAAACATTTTGTATGACAGTAACCAGATTAATTTATATTTATAATTTGACCGTTTTAATTTTCTCCCTCACCTCACAACATCCTAGTGTTCCCCCTGAGTTGCCTGCCCCTTATTCCAAAAGTCATAAACTCACATTTTTTTCCCCATAGTCCCATCCAAAACTCTCTGTTAAGCCATTCGTCAAGTGATGTGACCATCTCTCAGTCCTCAACTCTTCCCACCTAGCCTTGGCCACTCCAGGCTCTCTGCAACCAGCAGAGAAAGACCTGTATCCTCTGGCAGTCCTGCCTACCTCCATCAGCTCAGGTAGCCACAGGTCTCAGTTACTGCTTTCATTTACATGCCTCCATCTGGGTGAGATGAATACCACTTTGGAAAATATGGTAACATTTTAAAACTGTCTGCTTCAAAACCAGCCAATGGCCAGCATAAGAAATACTTTCTTCATGAAACTTATCTGAGGAGTTACTCCCCCTCCTCTTTGCACCTTACTGTAGGAATATTTTGAGTAGTCTGTGCTCAAATTGGATGTCAAAAAAAGAAGATGACTTGTCCTGGCTCAGCACAAAGATTGAGTGAAAGACTTCCACCATATCCTGCATTTAAATGTACACTTATGGCTAATTCTGAGATGAAATGGCACTGGGAAAGAATAAACTGGGATGCTGAGAACACCAACAAACACTCTGCACCACTATGGAAAGCATGGCTTTTGGCCAGCACTACAGCTTTTGAAGAACATCAACTTCATGAAACCACAAGCAAAACTCTGGGAAAACTGTCTTCAGCAGTTAACAGGACCAAGCCAGGACTCAAGGAAGCTGAAAACACTTTGAAAAAATTCCTAAATTGCAATTTAGGGATGGGAGGATGTGGGGGGCTGCTAAGATGAGTACAAAAGTCCAGGGTGGGTGTTCTATGAAGACAGTACAAACCCAGATGTATTAGACTGTCTAGTAAGAAATGAGAACAGGAAAGTCAGCATTTGCACAGAGCCCAGCTAGAGGCAATAATCCAATTTACAAGGAAGTAAAAGGCTGATGGTGACCTTGCCAAAAATCCAGCTTTCCAAAAACAGTCCCGATAAATGAGTAGTACAAAAATAAGGAGCTAATCAGCAACAATAAGGAGAGATACAGAAAATTTGTCTCTCTGCAAAAAGTAAATTGTGCACTATAAGAATGACATCCATCCATTTCAAGACAGAATAGCCACCAGTTTCCAGGGACTTGTAAACCAGTGAACAGACTGGGAAAACATATTAAACTTATCCCATTTTTTCCCCAAAGCTGCCTACATTTTACACTAAGTTCTTCCTGTAAATACTTGCTGTCGCACTTTTCTTCCATTTGTACTTTAAATAGGGTGCAAAAGCTCTGAGTCCAACCGTTCTCACAGCACACACTCTGGAGATGGAGGCCTGTAGGATGGCCCCCACTGAAGTGGTTAATGGCACTGGCTGGGGACATGGAACAATGCAGAAAATGGGCAGTACTTAGGACTGTCCCTGTGACACTCTGCAGGCAGCTCTGTCAGATCTCACCATCTGTGCCCTCAGCATTAACAGATCAAGAAATACTTGTGATCATCTGCTTTTCCAGCACCACCCAGAAATTATCCTCCATGGTTGTCACCGACTTCCTCTGGTTTGTAACCAAATAAACACAGGCTGGAGATGTGGTAACTTCTGGAACTATGAGAATTTGAATAGGACAGAGTCCTCTGCAAGATTAAGCACTGGGCAGTCATTTATGGACATTGTCATCTCATGTGACAGACTTGAGAAACCTTGAAAAAATGAGCAATTCAACTTCTCTGTGAGAGATGCCAAAAAAGATACACTAGGTATAGACTTTTTTATAACCAGGAAGATCAAAGATCCAAAACGATCAAAGTGCAAAGGACTCAAAAAAACCTAATTCCCTCCAGGAACATCATTAGCATTCAGGAGAAGCAGTGTGTTCCTCTCAGGATCCTACATGTGTTCATGACATTTAAGCTCTGCCCAAACTAACTCAATTTTATTCACAAAGTAATAATTTCTCCACACAATGGAGAGATCTGTGTCAGCTGCTTAATGAAGGCATCTCACAGAAAGCAAAGCCAAGGACTGGGTCACACTCCCAAGCTTGTGCCACTTCACTACTTGATGAAGCGCCTCCTCTGCTTGGGACTGCCAAGCTTCTGCCTCAGAGAGCTCCAAACCAAATGTCTAAGTTGGAGCTAATTGTCCTTGAAGTAATTAGAGAGGCAACAGACAGAATAAAAGGGACTTCAGCTGGTGACACAGCCTACTTTTTGTCTAATGGAAGTCAGATAAATCACAGCCTGAAGGTGCCCATTCCTTCCAACAGGATAGAAAGGAAGCCCAGGGAAACTAGCTGAGATGTGGATGTCGTGTCCTGGATGGACACCTGACATTAGGTGATGACTCCTCCCAAACACCTGGTGGAAAGATGCATTCCCAAGTGTCCTACCTGACCATGTATAGGGACATGGCAGGAGTCAGTATCCTGACCTTCTAATAGGACACAAATTAGTTTGTTAAGATAAGAACACATGATCAGAGCTTCTTACTAATGCTGCCCTCCTCTGAACCACTGCATTAGAGTTTTCATGGTCCTGTTTCTCCCTCTTACCAAATATTACATTCAAATCCAGTGAGGGAAATGGCAAAGAGAAAAGCAGCGTGTCTGAAAGCAGAGAAGCATGAACATATTCCCCAGCACAGGGCTGAGTTATTTATCTATTTATAGCTGTGATCCAGTCATCAAGCAGAAGCAACTTGCTGTCTGCACATCCATCTGTTAATAAACATTGCTCCTCTTCACCTGATCCTTATACATGCAGCCCTATCTGCACCACTGAGAGCCAGCCCTTTAACTTCATGCATGAGATATATGCTTCAGCATCCCAAAAGCCTAACAGCAGAAGAAAATACCTGTTGTTTTAAGCCTCTGAAGTAAACAGTCATCACTTGTACTTGGCATGGTGTGGTCTGAGGGAAATACAAGGTGAAAGATAATTCATGCTTTAGGTAATTTGGTGCCAAATCACTTGGAGACCTTCAAACTAGTGACAACCTGTTTTTGGGGTCCTGTTGCAAGAGATAAACCTCACTGTAACCTCTCCTTTGCTTTACAGTAATGCTCCTACAATTGCTCTGCAGAAGTCTCCTTGCATCTGTCTTGTCAGATTACCTAAATGTTCCCATATTGTGCCTGAAAGATTGTGACAAAGTGCACTGCATCCAGGCTGTCCAAGACAGGAAAATGCATTTCCAGCCACTCTGGCTACACAATTGAGACTAGACCAGAATTTCAAACCTGAGCATATCAACAGGCTCTCACCTCCTGTGTCAGCAGATCACTGGAGACTGGCTTGTCCATTATAGTGTGAGCAGATGCCCTTCTAAATACCAACTTAAGCCATGGAACAGCCATCAAAATGCTGCTTTAGGCAACCTACTCGCTTGCTCTGGGGCAGCTAAAAACCTGCCTTATGTGACCATCCAAGAAATCAAGAGGGAACTCACTGCTCTGTGCAGGAGATGGCCTGCTGCCTGCTCCATTCTATGCTGTGACCCCACCATGATGTCTGGGAGGAGGGATCCTCCTTTATTTGTCAACTCTTTGTAGCAGAGACTGGGAGTATGTCCTTGGATTGCAAGCTGGGACCCACAGTTCTCACTGTAATCAGAGTTGAGATCCTCAAGCAACTACCATCTGAAAATCTAGGCCTTGTTATCAGAAACTTTAAAAAAAAAAAAGCTGACAAATATGATTTCTGACAGTAAGCAAATTCATTACAGTCACCCACACCATATAACCAGAAGGTGAAATATATTTAAGAGGCGCAAGAAAGTTTCCAGATGACATGGTGTTCCCCAGATGTCTTCAGGCTCTCTTGGACTTTTATTAGGTTTCCTGAAAAAAGGAAAGAAGCTTTCCAGGAACTGAATAGCAGTTCCTGGAAATAGCACCAAGCTTCACATGTCTCCAAGCTGATGCTCAGTTGCCAGCTTCTGTCCTGCTTCTTCATGCATTGGGGAAGTGATGGCAATGATCTCTTTTTCCAGCATATCCATTTGAGCCATAATGTCTGACACAGTGTTTTTCACAGTGTTCAGCTGCAACTTCAGTTTATTGTAATCCTCTTGGAAGGATCTGTTCACATCACAGAGATTATGACACCACTGTTTCTCCCCAAGGGGATGGTTCATTTCCAGGAAGGTGCGGAGGAGCTCGCACAAGTCCTGGAGAACCCTGAGGATTTCATGCTCTCCCTGTGTGCTTGGGGCAGATTTTATCTTATTCTGAGTTTGAGTAGTGTCCTCCTTTTTACCTTCATGTGTCTGCTGGGGTATTGGGCCAGGGTTACCTTTCTCCACAGCTGTGATGGTGTCAGTGCTCTTCTGAAGATCTGAGTGGGCATCTTTGCCCTCGTCATGGACAGTGATGGCTTTTTGGCCTTTCCAGGTAACAGGGAGTGTTTTATCCTCCTGCTGGAAATCCTCTAAGATTTTATTCTTTTCCTGGACTGCCTGGAGAGCTCTGTGGCCTGGGCTGAACTGAAAGCCTGTGTTCCTCTCTTGGAAGAGTGAAAATGGTTTATTTTTGTTCTTGAGGCTTTGCTGAATAGCATCAGTGTAAATTACCTGGCCAGCTTTTTTCTGTGACTGGAGATATTGCAGGGCCTTGTTTTCCTCCCAGAGCATCCTGTTTTTGATCCAGAGGACTTGGTTTTCCTGCCAGAGTGCTCTGTTCTCCTCCCAGATGCTCCACTCATTCTGTGCCTTCTTGCTGAAGAGTTTCTGGTGGGAAGGAAAGGGTGGCTGGCAGTAGATGTCCCTCACCCATTTCCCGTGAATAAAGACAAACATCTCATCCCTCGGCCTCACCCCGGGGGTGACACAGTCTGTCTCTGGCTCTGCATGCTGCATGCTCTGGTTCCTCTGATCGAAGGCAGACATGGCCCTTCTTCAGCAAATTGAGGAGGGCTGTGTGAAAAGGCTTCTTCCAGGACTTCTGCAAGAGGATACTGACCCCTGTCAAGGCGTTGGTGACACAAGAGGGCTGGAGAAGCTCGATTAGGGCTGAAAGAACAGGAAACACAAATGCATAGACTTACTGCCAAAATTCCAGAATTAAACGACATTAATGACAGGAACAAGTTGGACAGGACTACATTAATCGATTAGTCAATGGAGTTGCCCCTTTGATGCTGAAAAGTAAGGAATACACCAGGTACCTATTTGGAAGAAGCTGAAAAAATTTGCCTTGGTAGATAAAGCAGCTCTATGGCAGCACTAAAAGCTTTCATGTGAAAACATGGACTTTCCCTTTGTCCCTCTACCTCATTTTTACAGATCTGTAAGGGAGTAAAATGTAAGAATATTTGCTGCCTCAGAATAATCTGTTCCCAAATGACTGACACAAAAACGCATTAAAAATTGTTATGAGGCTGAATCAAACCCTTGAAAATAAGGCATTTTTAAAGGATCATAGGAAAAAACTGGCCTTGAGAGCAAGTTTTTCTTGTTGATGCTGAGTAGCCTGTGTTAACAGGACATCACAAAAATGCAGTGGCAGCTTTGGTTTTTGATCTTAGAATCCACACTACGCACAGATAATTTGAAACTCCAAACCAAAGCCTTGGGACATCAGGACTAAGACAGCTTTGTTGCTCTTTGCATGGTTTTTTGACAAGCTCCCATCACCATGGTCCAAAACCTGTCACAACCCATAGATAATTCTCCATCTTTCGTTCTCATTTCTCCTGTCACTCTTCCTCTTTATATCCTTTGATAGCTCTGTTATTTTTCTTGCTTTCTAGCCCTGCAATAGTGATTGCTTATCTTTTTCCTACAGTCCATCTGCCTCTTTTTCACATCATCAGAAAACTCATCTCTAAAATCCATACTGCGGGGCCAAACCTCTAATGCTTCTCATTTCAGACACAGAAACCTCAGACTTATCTGTTGAACACTCTCCCCCCTTCCCTCTACCCAAAATACTGCAGCTTAAATCACCTTCTAGCCATGAGTGAACTGGGACAAATGAAGGATTTCAGTTCTTTTACATGGGAGGGGGAGGAGGGGGAAAAAACCCCAAAAAAACAGACAATCAAAAATTACTGTTTTGTGCAAAAGAAAAATTTATTTTCTGCAGTTTTAACCAAAATCAAATTTATGTAAATTTCATGATGAAGTTATTTGAATTAAGGTTGAACAATTTTTTATAACCAAATTGTTGGGATTCTCTGGGTTTCTGCACAGTGTTTTTAACAGCACAAATGAGCCTTTTTCTAGTTAAAAAAAAAAAAAGTTACTAGTCAAATTTCACTCAGTAGTAGACTCATGTCTACTCCTCTCCCCTCGTTGAGGTCCCCCAGATTCCCTGCTGTTCCTTTGAAAGTCCAGCTCTGCCTTTCTGTCTGTGAGGAGAGTTTTACCTTCATGAATCTTGTCCTCATATCTCTACCCCAAGCATTAAGCAGAGGGTGACCACCACACACAAGCCCCTCACAGCCTCCAGCTCTGCCATCACATTGTGCACCACTTTCCTCTTGTGGTTCCTATTCCTATTCCCCCTTCAAGGTCTGTTGCTCTCCCCTTTTCCTGTCATTTCCACCAAACAGCACTGCAGGTCCAGGCTCCTGCAAGTGACTCCTGAGAGCCAGCATCCACAGATGCATGCTGCACCCCTCCCAAGCTTGTCCAAACACTCATAAAATTACTGGTTCATTTAAAATCCACAATTCCTTCATGTAGGAGAGGCCTATTGCAATATAGGTCTGCTTGCAGTAACACTTGATTTTATTGCAACAGGGTTTCCATCTGACTTTCAGGGTTGTCTTCCACACCACCTGCTGCTTTATCTCACATCAGACTTGTGTTTTCATAATATCATTCCTCTGCTAAAAAGGATTTCCCCAAAAATGCCATTTTGGACATTTTTGTTTCCACTTACAGTATGTCCAGAGCCATGCATCATTCCCTCTCTTGCACCCTTTCCCCTGCAGCCTTTGCAACACATCTCATTCCATTAGGGTGCCTGGTCCCACTGTTTTCCCCAACAGCCCCAAAATGGGGGTGGGGGGTAAAGGGATGGGGGAAAATCAGCCACAGAGGGAAGAGACCCCTAAGTGTCCAGGGAGGATGCAGAACACATCCAGCATCAGAAGCCCGGATCCATGTGCCACTGCGTATGGACAAGCAGCTACAGTTCTTAAAGTCACTTACGGATAAAGCGTTTAGATTGCATATTTTCAGGACAAACAGAAATGTATAATATATACAACTTTGAAGGACATTATCTTGGGGACAATTAAACTTGACAGCAGCTCTGTCAGCTCTTTTGTGCTGCAGGGGAGACATTGACCCAGGCTTCAGAGAGATACTTCAAGTTCTCAATGCCTCCCGTATAATTTTCCCCCCCATCTCTGAGTAATCCCAGGAAATTCTGGGCAGCTGGGTGGATGGGCAAGGTAGCCAGCTGGGGGGAAGCCACACCAAATCAAGACAGGCTGGGCAATTTGGAAGCACTACATTACACAGCCAGCACATGCTCACCTTCTCAGCAAGGCCAGCGCTGTTCCCTCTCCCCACAGTAGAGTGAAGCTGCCCAGTCCGAGGTCTCGCTGCTGCTGAGGTGTCCAGAGGTGGCAGAATCACAGCAGGGGACAGGGACCGAGGGAGATGTGAGCATTGGCAGGGACCTTGCCCCAGAAGCAGCCACCTGCCTGCGGATCAGGGGCTGGGAGCTCTGCACACCCTCCTTGCACAGCCACTTCTGCGCTCCCTCCCTACTGTCCTCATAAGAATTGCTTTGATTTTTCCCAGCACTGCTCTTTTTTGTTGTTTCTCATGGAAATGACCTTCCTGCTAGCTCGGCTCCCATGCCCTTTCCTGAACCCAGACTTCCCGATCTCCCTTTGATGCTCATAACTGAGAACTGTTTGGACGGATTCTTTCTCCTTCACATCCTCTTAAAAAATTTTTTTGCTTTTATTCTGAATCTTCAAATTATATTTGCTGCTGATCTGATACTGATACATTCAAAAATCACTTCCTTGTATGCGCTGTGAGAGTTGAAGTTATTTTCCAAGGACAACATGGCTTTAAAGTTCTTCTTTGACTATAAGTTTAAGAGTAGACTATCACTGAACCCTGTTAAGAAGAAAACAATGTACAGGGCTTCCATGCATTGCAAGTTTAGATATTATTTGTAGCAGCCGTTCCCCCTTCCATGCCTTTACATTTCTAATGAAGTATTTCTTATTTGCTTCATCTTTCAGAAGTAGAATTTTTTTCTAATCAGGGTTCTTGAATAATAAATAGAGCACTTACTTTCTTTTCCAGTGAAAATTATGAAGTTGACATCAGCCTCAAGGTGACTGCTATTGCTTTAGGAACTTGGAGCTATAGTTCAGCTTTGGTGTCATACGAAAATCATAAATTCAGGTATAAAATCCTTCTGTGTAATTTCTCCCTTGCTTATATTTAATCTTAGACAACAACAAAAAAATCACAGGTTACTATGGTAACTCCCCAGGGACCATCCTTCTTTATTTGAGCTCCAAGACCCTGTAAAGAGAAACAGAGAAATATCCTCAAAAGAGAAAAGGTTTTATCATGGGATACTTGTGCTTGGCCCGCAGTCAGATGGGAATTTAAGGGTGCTACCCACTGCAGAGTTTTCAGGAGAGGTGACTGAAATGGCGAATCTGAACTTCTGCAGAACTGGGGCTATGGACATAGCCTTTGATAAACATTTTAAGGTCTAAGAGCTGACTGGAAACTGAGTTAATAGAGACAAGTGCAGCTCAGGACTGTTCAACAGGCAAAGTCTGCTTAATTCAGAACCGTGGAGAAGTAAGTTGGTAGTGACTGTATCTTTGGTTTTCTTATGCAGTATTTTCTTCAAACTTTCATAAAGCTCTTCTGCCAAGTCATTTTTTTGCTGAAAATTATGAATTCAAATACCAATACATTTGGATCAAATTTAGTGAATATGATCAGATGTGTTTACGCAGACATCAGAATTGGAAATGCTGCAACAGCCCACTGCAGAATTTTTTATAGCATCTACACTGATTTCTGAGCTGGACTCTCAAAAGGACTGAGATGTCATTCACGAGATTACAAAGGCAGAAATAATGCTGAGTGTGTTCCACTCCCTGCCAAGAGACAAATAACCCCTGCTCTGTAAGACGGGTTTGAACGAACTTGCCAGCTGAGTGCTTTGTCCTCAGCTTCAGACCCCTCAATTACTCAAAGATGTTTCACTACACAAAAAATTAAATATTAATTGGAACAAAAGCCTTTTTCCCCATCCTACCTACACACTTTATACCAGGCTGCTCAGCTGACTTTGCTGTTTTTCTTCTTGGAGACTATCTGGTTCTAGAAAGGATCCAGTGGGAGAGAGTGTGTGATCCCAGACACATTCACATAATATTCTTCATGCTCCATGCTGGGGTGAAGGACATCACTGTCCAGTGATGGGGTGAAAGCTGGGGGGAAGAGTGAGGTCTGAACTGCTGCCATAAAGATTTTGCAAGAAGGACCCTGAAGACCCCATACCCGCCTCCTTTCTATTGGAGATAGTGGCATGTACCTGCAGTAAACCTCAGCCCTTTCCATCCTTTGCTTTTGGGTTAGAATACCTGTTAAAGTGCCTGCAGTCAGAATAATCTGTGTGGGGTTGGTTGTTTTTTATTTTTTTGTAAAAAAGCATGCTATATACCCAAATCTTTATTTGCTAGAACCAAAAGCGTCTGCTGCCACTTTCTACCACGCCAAACACATTTGTGCTTTTGAAATGTCAGCCTCAGCTCATATCAGTGCAGGCTGGTCTCACCTCACACTCATCCACTGTTCTCCAAGGCATTAAACCTGGATGTCAATCCCACCTAGTCTTTAAGAAAACACTTGTATATTTGAGAGCTCTTGAATAATCTCCTGACCTCAATCAGTTGAGTAGGGAGTAAAAATGATGTTTTCTCAGTTTTCGAGGCAGTGAAGTGTCCGCAGGGAGAGGTGGTGGTGTCTCAGCACTGTGTTCTGCCCAGGAAGAGATGGTCAGCAGTGTGGAAATCAATAATGAAAAACTCCAGATCAGTTTTTTTCAGGCAGATAAATGTCTTAAGGGACACACCTATGTCAACACCTATTTGGACTAATTGTCCTTGCAGGGACACCATCCCAGAGCTGCTGCCAGTGTCCCTTGGTGTAACCCTCACATACACAGTGTTGTGCAAAACACCAGCCCTGCACACTCCTGTCAGCACTGGCTCAGCTGAGACCTGAAATGAAAGGTGGAAATCTCCACTTTCATACCTTCATCCTGATCCTAATTTTATTTTAGACATTGGGTAAGCCGTCTGTTCCCATACCCCCCTTTCCTCAGGTTCTCAATGAGTTTGGGATGCTGAATTTCTGATGCCAGCTCTCAAAACAATTTAGTTCTTACTTGTAAAGTGCTTTGAACATGAAAGCATGACAGCAAAGAAGCCCTGCACACCACTCTTATTTATCCCCTGATTGTAATACACACAGTATTTACAGGGCAAAGCAAAATGTTTGACTTTTGCTAATAAGTGACATCTTACGGACACATCAGGCTTTGTGTTCTTCCACCTTAGATCTCATTGTCACTTTGTTATGAATTTTTTTGTTTAAATCATCAAAACCCATGTGCACTCTCCTGGTCAACTCTAAGCCATTTCCTGTCAACACTGTTCCTGTGTGTTGTGCCTCTGTGAGCCTTGCCAACAAAAAACAGCCCAATTACCCTGTCACTCTCCCAGTTCTGTCTGAACTGATCAAAATTTACAGGGCACTCCATGCTGCTGAAACAGCCCATTGTTCACTGTTGAGTAAGTACTAGAAGAAATGATCACTGGTGCACTTGTTTCAGTTCTGAGGGCAGAGGGTCAGAGCTGACCTTGCCCCTGGAGGAGCTCTTTGGCCTTTCTGTACACAGGGACAATTTGGATGGGTACAGTTGTATCAGGGTACCATGTGTGAGCATGGGGTCTCCCACATGGCCTCTCTGGACACTCCGAGAGGCAGGCCAGCCACCAGGCTGTGCTGGGCATGCTGGACATGCTGTCCTTGACCTCTGATGTCCACAAAACCCAAACATCAATATGCACTTGTATTCAGGAAATAGACTTGAGCCCCTGGTGGCTTGTCAGCCAAGTGATGCTTTGGCCCTCACCACTGCAGTGATTAGGTCTCTGCTGCCTGCACTGGAGCTCTGATGTCCTGCAAGCAGGTGCAATGTTTGGGGCTTGAGGGCATTTCAGCTCATTCTGAACACAGCAGCTCTTCCGTGTGACAAGTCTCTCTGGGTGAGAGGAAAAGTCAGTGTCTCCATTCCTGATTGACAGGGAGAAAATTGAGAGTTCAGGCTTATTAAACAATCTCTAATAGTGATTTATGCGGTCCTGTACATTTTAATCTAACAAAAAAAAATTTAAATCATCTAATTAGCTAAGTGTGTAATCCTGTATATTAATTGTCTATTAGCCACTTCTTAATTATAATGGAATGCTTATCAAATAACATGTGATGGCCACGTAGCACCAATTTAAGTCATTATCAGACTAGCTCCTACTTTAATAAGGATCTGTTTAACTGGAGTCTAATAATTTCATTTTATTTTTAAAGAGCTACAGAAGAGGAAGCAAACACCTTAAAAAATAGTATTCTATTGGGGCTTTCTAGACCCCATACTATAAACAACACTACATGAAGAAACACAAAAGCAACATAAAAATTCCAAGGAAATGTCAAGGAACCTGGAAATCCAGATCTTGTCTTTGAGTTTGTCCGGGTGGTTCCTTGTTCATCCACACAGGCCTCCCAGCATTTTTGCCTGACTTCTTCTTTGTTGGGATGCATCACTCCTGAGTTTGGAGGAGATGATCCTTGATTATTAACCAGCTTTCCTGGGCCCCTCTTCCTTCCACAGCTTTATCTCATGGTACTCTACTAAGCAGATCCCTGAACAGATCAAAGTCTGCTTTCCCAAAGTCCAGGTGGGTTTGTTGTGTTCTCTCCTTGATGTCCTAAGTATTCTAATTCCATAATTTTGTGGTCATTGCAGCCAAGGCTGTCCTTGAATTTCACATTCCTCATCAGATCCTCTTGTTGGTGAAAACAAAATCCAATATTAGCACCTCTCTTCACTGGCTCCTCTATCACTTGGAGAAGAAAGTTATTATCAGTGCATTCCAGGAATGTCCTGGATTGTTTATGCCCCATTGTATAGGTCTGTCACCTGATTTTTGCAAAAAGCTCTGCACTCAGCTCCCAGGACTATCCTTCCACAGCATTTTGGCCTGTTACAATGGCACACAGTTTTTTACTGGAGCTGATGGGCTTGTGCAAAGCAAGCATCTTATGAAAGATACAAATATCTTGAAGGATGTCTGAAGCTTAGTGCTAGACAGTGTAATTTTGCCAAACAAAAAATGCAAAAAGCACATTAAAAAAAAAAAAAAAGATAACACAGGCTCATAACTAAACTTAAATGTGGAGTGGTACTGAAAAGAGATCATTTCAAGCTCTGTGGAGTGCTGGTTTTACCTTTCCTAGCATGCTTTGATGGGCCATGGCACACTTTGCTTGGAGGAACACAATTTTAACATCTGCTCATCCCAGGGTTTAAATTGCGGCCAGAGTACTCTTTTAATGGTATGCCAGAAGAAGAGAGGTTTCAGCAATGAAGTAAGAGAGTAAACAGTTAGAACCCAGGTACTACTGTTAAGCACACCTAGGAACAATTAAATGGGAAATTTTAGAAACGTTATGTAACCCCTAGGAATAATTTTATGCCAGAGAAGCAGCCCCTTTTACCCATTTCCCTCACATTTAAACCTACAAAGCCTGTCCTGGGGTGGATGGAGGTTAAAAAAGTTACCTGGTTTTGCAAAATGGCCCACAAACCTCTGTGCAAATTCAGGGTCACTGTCTGTCCAAGTGCTCTGCAGTGGCACTCAAAAAACAACTGGAGCCAGAACACACATCCATCCAGAGAAATGCAATGAGAAAGAAATAGGTTAACCTGTCTTCATATGTGTCCAGAGGATATCATTAACATTAATGTAGTCATAAAGCAGCACCTGCTGGCTCAATGCAGCAAATCTTTGCCCACTACCAATTAACTCTTCAAAAAATAAGAGAGAACAGTTTTTGCCCTTCTGCCCCAAGCACAATAACTTGTTTCCTGTTAAGCATTATTAATTATAATGTCCCTGCTGCTTTGCCTCACTGAAATGAACAGCCCCATTAGTGACATAGAGCTTCATGGCAAGGTGTATCTCAGCAGGAGCAAGTGCAGAGTTACTGGGCTTTAAAAAATATTACACTGCTTTTTATTACTATTGTTGTTCCTTGCTTGGCGTAGAGCTTTCACTCTAAACCATCCAGAAGGGAAAAAACCCACACATCTCAGTCAAAGCACAGATCCCACCTAGGTAAAGGCATAAATTCCACAAAGATGTTCACATTACAGTAATGTCAATGATTCAGTGAGCAAAGTCCGAGAAAAAGACTTCGATGTGGCAAGTCATGTGATGAGATGGGCAGAGGCACTCCACAAAAAAAGCTGTACCTGTGTTCTGCACTGTTAAATGTAAACTGCAGTCAGACTGCTGATGGGAAGAGTGAAGGTGAAGGTGACCCTTCCTCTGCGGCCAAGTGTGAGGCCCTGCACTGTGGCCGTGCAGCTGCACATCAGCTGGGTGCTACCAGCTTTCACAGGCCCTTGGCTCTCTTCCAGGATGCTTTTTGGACCAGCTCTTTTCCAGTGCACTCAAGCGATGCAGCCACCCCTTGGGCAAGGTTTCTGATACAATGTCCACTTATATATACATAAGTTTGTATCTCCAATTTGCAGTGTAAAAGTCACTGTCTCTTCTGCAAGGTGCCTCTTACAGCATCCTTGATGCTCTGTGGCTGAGCTGCCAGCCCTGGCTGAGCAGACACCACCAGGTCTGAGCCCTCCTGGTCTGAGCAGAGTTGGCTGTACAAGAAGCAAAGTTAAGCCTGTTCTGCCTAGGGAAAGGACAGCTTTTCCCTTTCCACCTGTATGCAGGGATGAGGTGGCAGATATATGTGATGCCCATTAAAATATTTTGCATGGTATTTAACCTGAGCATTTAGGTAGAAACCATAATCCATCTGAGCTTTCTGTGCAACATAAACATACAGTATATGGCAGCCAGCCCATTAACTGAAATGCTGTTTTGCATAACACAAACACAGAGGTTACACGTTGCACTTGTGTTTCCCTTCCTACCTTACCAAAGTCACTTTCTGCATAGACAGGGTGTCAGGAATATGATTTACAGTTTTGCTTGTCAGTCCATTGCAGGTGATCACAGACCAGGTATCATGGTGCTCATTGCTGAATGGACAAACACCAAGGACAACAGTTCCTGTACTTATAACAGAAATTCAGCAACATGTAACTAGTTCCTGTCTAAAGCCAAATTGTCATTAGTAGCCTGTAGAAAGCTGCACCACTGCTCCTCTAAACATGTGCCTGATCACATGTTTATTCACAAGTTTGAACTGCACAGGAAAGTACAGTTGCTTTGGCTGCCACATCTCTGTCAGCCCTCCTTTTATGAGACAGCCAAGTCTTTCCAGAGCCATGAAATACTTTGTATTATTTGCTGCTGTGATTCTCATGTCTTCTGTATCTAACAAGGTACCTGGAGACTGTCCTTCTATTTCTAGCAAAGATTTCTACCTGACACTAATAAGATGACAGCATCCAAACACCACCTTTTTGAGGCAGAAAGGGGCACTCCAGTGACCTGGGAAGCCTCATCTGAAATGACTAAACCAAAGCCTGCCATCATCTTACAGACAAGGTACATGCCATCAGCCCATATCTCCCTCACCTTCCACCCCGATGCTGATTAATTTCTCCAAGTCTCATCCTAAGAATTGCTGAATGACAGAAAAAGGGATTTCTGTGGCTCACAGGCCAATTTTGGCAGTGCATCTTTATCTGCTTTGCCTGATTGATCAAAAATACCATTATCTGCTGTACTCTACAGTCTCATTGACTAGATTCAGCCTCGTTAACCTCTAGCCTTCAACAATCATAAAGCTTGCTAAAAATAAAGTTAAAAAAAAAAAAGGAAGCTGCTTTCTTTTTTTAACATCTGGATTCAGGATCTTTATAGAGGTCAAATTTCCTTCTCACCCCTGGGAGAAGTTACTTACTTTCTGATGACAGTGGATAATTTCTTGCAAATAATGAGACATCTGCCTAATTATTTGTCTTTGTTTCATGATGTTTACCTTTGCTCTGTGATTTTCTTCCCAGAATGATCTTCCTTCTTACATAAGACCACACTATGAGCATCTACTTCATGCAGCTCTGCCTCAGAATAGAAAAGCAGACAGACTAGACAGGGGCTACCTCCATTTCCCTTGGCCAGTTTGATTGTTAGCAGCCCTTAGAGTCTTCTCCATTCTGTTCCCTGCCACTGTTTCCAGCTCCTCTTTGCACCAGCTCCACCCCAGCAAACACAGAGCCCTTAGAAACCACCTCCAGCCATCTCCATTTACACCTACACACAACCCCCATATTTCCTGTTTTGGGGAAGCCCCAGGCAATACTTTTTAAAGGCAAAAATTCAGATGCAATAAACATGCTTGAGCAAATGAGATCAGAAATTGTTTCCCTCGTTGTTGAAGCCCATCATCCTTGGTGCACAGCTGCCACCAAGGCACAACCATACCTGGGTGATGGTGAGGGCTGAGCTGCAGATCTCCTGGGAGGCCTGCTAAAGAAACTGCTTCTGTGATTTAGGTGAGTGGTAATGCCGAGTGAAACTGTTATCCTTCTGTGGGATACCTGTGTTTTCCTCAGGAGGAAAACATAGCCCTGGAAGCACAGGCACTCACAGAAATCTGAAGCAGCATTCCTTCCATATTATGTGTATGAAACATCAGTACCTGAGAAATAACATCCCACAATCGTTTTTTTACCCCCAAACAACAGAATCATTGCACGACTTCCTAAGTAAAGAAAAGCAGATGTGGGTAATAACCTAAAATCTGGTCAGAACATGAAGTTTATTAAAAAGATGATTGTTTTAAATGCCTTGTCATTTGCAAATACATTTAAAATAAATGGTAGAGATAGCAGCTCTTCATTATACTGACATTTTTGTGTCTGAGAAATCACAGGTACAAGTTCACATACATGTCACTGCACAAAGTGCTCGTGGTAATCATTTTCATGGGGAAAAATAAGCACTTGAAGGATCATATATTTTATGTCATGAATTCAGTTAATGCACACATCAATCAGATTGTCAAAGCTGTTTACAGCCCATGACTGGATATTTCCAGCCTTTGGCACATTATATCAAAGAGAACCAGAATCCTTGAAATATAATTTTATTACTCTCTTTCTCTCTCTCTACTCACAGCTTTCTTCCCATATTCAGTTTTTCTTCATATCATTTCCAGCTGCTTCAGAATTCCACAGTCACCAGCTCATTAGCAACATCAAGATCTCATTATTCCTCTTCTGAGACCTTGCACTGGGTTTCCCCCAAAACTTACAAGGACTAAAATTTCTAATATTTAAGTGAAGTCAACTACCACATTCTCCTAAACTAAGTTGCTGTAATATTCTCTCATGCATTTGCACATTACTATCTAGTTTCTTTCATCCAGTTTCAAGAATGAACTATTACTCTTTCTTTTCCTTGTTCTTCATTTTTTTTACTTTTGTACTTAATGACTTTATGTCATTAAGTACATGTGATTATGAGCTGTGTGTCTTCTGGGTTTTGTTCAAAGTTTAGAATGAGTCTAAGATATATTAGTTCTGAAAGAAGATGTGAGAAAGAAGAAGGGTTGGAGGATCCATATTTCTTTCTTGTGAAAACTGATATAGTGTCCACTTATATATACATAAGTTTGTAACCCTGAAATTAGAAATTACCCTAACTTCTATATCTTTTCCCCAGATTAAAATAATAAAGAAATACAAAGTTTTCTCTCCGTGTATACCACATGTCACAACAGGGATTTTGGAGCCAAGTATTTCAAGCCATGAAGACACAACACTTGTTAACTGAGTACCAGCACAGGAAATTTCTAGCAACATCCACTGGAAAAATAAAAGTTCAGATGTGCTTTCCACCATCACCAAATGAGATCAGCTCCTCCTGATGGACTGTCCTTAAGAGACAGGCACTGGACTTGACAAACAGCCCATGAAAAATGAAGAGGTGTGATTTATTCAAAGGGCCAAATATCACACAGAAATGGACAGGGGGAAGGGAGAAAAATGCAGGAGGGGAGAGGGGTCAGAAGCAGTCCAAAACTTGTGCAGGCAGCATGAAAACAACCAAACCAGTACTATTCTGAGAACTTGGTCATAAAGTTTAATGGTTTGTTATGTACACAAAGCCTTCAGCAACAGAGTAAGAAGTGACTGTTTTCCCTCATTTCACATCTTTACTGTCAAATGCTTTCTTTTCTCTCTGTCTCTCTCCCATTTTAATCTAAACAATATATCTGGTGTGAGCACTGCTATAAGGCAGACTCAGCAGGGACAGAGGTGTGCGCAAACTGGAAACAGCGCGGCTCCCATCCATTCCCAAGGTCGCTCCCCATTAGCCACACCTGAGGACAGCAAGCCTGCAGTGCTGTGATCAGCCAAGAACATGCACCAAGGGTAGCAAAGAGACAGCAAGCCCCAGCAGCTTGCTGGGTTGTGCTTCCTTGCAGCATGATTTCAAGTCTTTGAGGTGTTGTCAAGCATTGTTTTCCTTCAAGACATCTATTAAACACTAGATTATAGGGTGCCCTGATAGGTTTGCATGAAGGACATTGTGAGATTGATTGACAGACTGATGGGATAAAGATGTCAGGAAAACATTCAAAATTTAGTTCTAGTAAAAGTCGAGAAAAAGAAGTGCAAGGTCTTCCAAATCTTGCTGCAAATAGGCCTTCCCACAGATTTAATGGGGAAAATAAATGTGCAAATTCCAAGAGACCCTACTTTGAATCACATTAGTGATTTGAGATGCTTCATCATTCTCTGCATTACATGAACTGCAGACTTTTGATTTCCCAGACTCTACTAATAACAAGCCCTATAATTAGGTATCTGTCCTTTGCAATCAGCACTACAGCTTTCTGTTCATAGAAGGAAAATTATAGGGTGGGAGAACCACTCAAGAACATAAAGCTGTCACTGGTGTGGTGTGGCTGGCTAATGGTTTCAAAAATGTTACTAGGTATGTAGCATGCTAATAAAAAATGTTCTTGCTTATTTGTCTGTCTGATTGAACCCACACAAGTTTTGGGTGCAAGTTCATTTTCTCAGCCTGCAGTAGTTAAGTAACAGATTTCTTCTGATTTCCTCCTCCCCTGTACCCATGAGCCATTTGCCTGGATGACTGGCCGCAGACTGCTCCTGCTCATTAGGCAAAATTTGCTTTTGAAGTTTAATACAACAAGATGATGTAGAAAGGCATGAAGGAGAGATGCTGCTTAGCGGTTTACCTTCCTATTTTACCCTGGCTTTTATTTTTGCCCATACAGATTACTGGTTTCTGTTCTTTGGCTTGAAATGAAGAGCCCAAGCATGTCAGCAGGCAATATTCAGTCTTTTACTTGACTCTCTTGGAAAGCTTTGAGAGGCAGCAACGAGGAGGCTTCAGTGTAAAACCCTGGCCTATTGAAGTCACAACATCAAGTGTCTGAGGGATTTTACATCCAAAGGTGGATACATTTTGCCAGTCTTGTCACAGCCATTAGATGCAAAAGACCAACAATTAATCTGATTACACTGCCTACAGTAAGGCAAAACCCTGCTGCTCACTGCATTGCAGTGTTGAGATCACAGCAGCTCCACAAGCCATTCTTCTGGACTTCCTCTGGACCCCATTTTATGTCTGGAGAAGTAAATTTTCCCACCAAGTTGTCTCTGACTGCATTTTAAAAATTAATTGAATGCCAGTGCATGCCATTCTTCACTCCAGCAAAACTGCCTTTGGAGAAAGCAATGACAGCTCTCAGACGTAATCTTCTGCCCAGTACTTACCCGGGAGTCTCTTCCTCTCAGAAGCTTCCAAAGCCAGGAGGGTTATTTTCAGGGGCACATATATTAAAATTAATGCTAAATCAAAAGGACTGCATGCTGTGGGGCTTGATTGGATTTGGACAAAGAATGTCGCTTTCTGAAGTCACCCTGCATGTGGATCATTTTTTTTCACCACCTAATCATGATTGTGAGAACGTAAATCATGCGAATTACAATGAGCGGGGCTGATGAATGTGCACCACAGGAACTCCAACTTCAATCCCCTTCGAGGTCACCACTGGAGAAAGTCCCTTCCCTAGGGCTTGATTTCTACTGCCTGGCACATTCCCTACTCAGCCACACTCTTTCGAGGGAGATGAGAAGTACACCACCTTCGCTTCTGTTTTGTCTATAAGCTGTCTCTCCTTTTAACTGGAAAATGAAGCCCAGTAAGTGTCTATAGAGGCTTCCTGTATTTTTTTTTTCATTCACTTACAACCAGGCTCTTAATAATTGGATATAAAGCAAAAATCCTCAGGAGCACAAGAGTGAAGTCTGCAAGTGCATGGGAATTCAGTCCTCTCAATATTTATGTTTAGCATTAAATACTTCATGCAAAAACAATGACTTTGACTCCTGAGGCCTTCCCTCTCTTATCTCACAAACTGTTCATACACATGCTCCGGGATCCCTATGCAAATATAAAAAGGGGATTAAGTTTTACGTGTAGTAAATCCTGTTTTTATATTGAATAGGTAAGAGCTAACAGGGCCTTTGGATTAAAAATAGCTCCCTGTTTGCTGAGCAGACTAAAGTATTCTTTCCTCTGGCTTGCCTGCCATGCAGGAATTGACTTTTTCCTGGTGAGAAATTAAAGACAATTATAAAATCTATAGTGTATTAGAGGTATGTGCTGTACAATAAACAATTTTGATTTAAATAACTGTATATTTGGGAATGTCCCCCACCTCCACAAAACCACTCATTATTTTGCAACAGGAATCTGTGCCCCAGCCCATGTATGACACTGCGTAGAAAACTTCCATGCCATTAGGGAAATGTTGGGGGCTCAAGACAAAAGTTGATATGGCAACTGTCCAAATAGGAGGCAAGCACTGCCCATGAGAGCAGGCATCATCTTTGACCATCGTGGTGCTTTCTCTCCACCCTTTGCAGCAGGAGCCAGGAGGAGGAAAACTCCTCCAGTCCTGCCAGATCAATTGTTTCTTCTAGGACCACACATGAAACACACTGGCATTTTGGTTCAATTTTTATGGCTTGTCCCACGATGAGAAAAATCGGGCTGTGCTGTCGAGCTGAAGGACACATAAAGCAGAGGTCTCAGCAGGCAGCCCAGCTGTGAGGCCACTGACCTGGGCATGTGGTTTTTTGTTTCACCCATCGTCATTTGTTCCCTTAAAACATTTTAAAAACACCAAAACATTGCCAAGCACAAAGCAAATTCCTCTCTCTGAGTCTTGTCCACAATGGATGTAGTCACCAGAGTGGAAAATACCCCATGGAGTCTGATGGAGGGATTTAAAGGCGCTGACTGCAGAAGGTAAAGCACAGCTGGAGGCAGCAGCGACGGAGCCACAACTTCCTGACAGAACCAGTACATCTCACAGCTGAACTCAGGTGAGTGCTCCCTTTAAACCTGGCTTTCCTTTCAAGAAATCTCTGAGTGAAATATAGAAGCAGTTTTTGCCCAAGTCATTAGCCCTTGCAACTTCCCCAAGGCCTTTCAGCTCACACACTCAGCAGCCTAAATAAGCAGAAACCTTACTTCACATTCAGACGGTGGAAAAAAGGGCATATATATAAAAGACCCAAACCCAACAAGCCTGGGAGCCCTTTTTGAGGACAGCAGGGGTTGCTAATGCACTGCATGCCCCACCACTGGCAGACAGATAGGGTGAGGATATTGGTGTGCTGTGCCCCAGGGGAGCAGCTCATGCCAAAGAAGACTCAAGAGAAAGCACACAGCAAAAAAGGACAGCAAGAGACACCTGGGTGCAACCTATCCACCATGGCTTCGATGATGAGATGTCCAGGCTCTCCTTTCGGAGAAGCACAGAAGGGCAGTTCATCTGCCTGCCCTCAGGGCTTGTCAGGGGCAGGGTGCCTCAGGTAGGTGCCAGCAGTACGATCCTTCCTCAGGACAAGCTCGCAGGCCGGCCTCTCCCTGTCAGCTGCCAGGCAGGCCCAGCATCTCTGGATGGGATCTCACAAATCCTCCACTACAGCAAATCCCTGACCCCTCCATTCCTAAGCCCTGGCCAAGCTCCCACAGCCCCACCAAAATGTCCAGGAAGCACTGCAAGCTGGCAGGAGCCCCCATGTCCCTGACTGTGAACATGTGGCATGACAGCGTGGGAACTATGGCAACAGAATCCCCATAGAATCCCAACTGAACCCCAATAGAGCTCCAACAGATCTGCAGCAGAAACCCAATGGATCCCCAGTGGAACATGAAGGGCCCAACAGCCCAACAAAACAGTGAGAAGAAGAAGAGTCCCAACAACATACAGGGACACTGAGGACCAAGAAAGTGTTCCAGACACCCCCCCAGATAGCAGGTCTCTGCCTGCTCCTTGTGGCAGGGAGTCTCCTGCATATTTCTGCCCAAAGAGGTAAGCCTGTTCTGGGACACCTGTGATGATGAGGATAAAGCTTTCTTTGTGCCTGTCAGAGGTTGCTTTACCATTTATCCCCATGTTTCCTCATTGAACCCATTTTTGCAGTTCTCCTTCCCGATTTTCCCTTTTGCATGGGAGATGAAAACCAAACCCTTGATGGAAAATGTAGAAGGCTGAGGGCTGTGAAATTTTTCCCCATCCCTGGTGCTAGGTTACTAATGGCTGGATACTTAAGGACTATTAACTTCTTTTGTAAGAGACAAAGAACTAGCTGGGCGTGGGGAGGAGAGAGCAGGTGTGATCATCAGAGAAGGCACTCTGACCACCGAGCTACCGGAGAGGCAGCAGGGGGGAACTGCAGGCTCCGCAGCTACCAGCAGCAGAAAGGTTTTTCAGATCTGTTCTGTTTTCTTCTTGTTGGTGAGTGAGCTTTCATCTGGGAAGGGGACGTTCTTGGAGGGCACATCCTCCTGGCTGTGCCGGCAGTTTTCTACGCAAGGGGGCCGGCAGCCGCCGCCCCACGCTCTCCCTGTGGGAGCACTGCCACGGCTGGGGAGTCTCTGCCACCTTCTGCCGGCAAGCCCGGCTGGGCTCGTCTCTGCCGCCCCTGCTCCCTGCTCTGAGCTCCTGCCCCACGTCTGCTGCACGCCCGCCATTGCCCTGCCCGCCCCGCCCCGCCCGCTGCCTCTGGGCACTTCAGCACTGCCCGCACGCACAGAGCTGACCGCGCCACAGCGCCCCCTGCAGCTGCGCGGGAGTCATCGCACCCGCCCTGCCCGGCCGGGAGCCCGACAGCGCCCCTGCCGGCTGGGACCGGAACTGCACCCAACGGGAAAAGCGCTTGGCAGCTCAGAGACTTCTGTCACCGCATCTTATGGTTTTTGATTGTTTGTTATTGCTACTGTTGTTATTGATTGTTTGCCTTGCCATAGATACTAGTAAAGAACTGTTATTCCTTTCCCCGTATCTTTGCCTGAAAGCCCTTGATTCCAAAGTTATAACAATTTGGAGGGAAGGGGGTTCACACTTGTGGATTCTAAGGGAGGTTTACACCTTCCTTAGCAGACACCTGTCTTCAAACCGAGACAGAAAAAACCACCCTGTACGGGAGTTAGGGAGGAAGGAGGAGGAGGAAGCTGCAGGATGTCCCAAGGGCCACTGCCTTCCCTACAGCAGGCAGAGGTAGGGACACAAGAGTGGGTGATGGGAAGTGCAGAGATACAGAGCCAACCTCCCTCCTCAGCCCTCCAGCCACCCCTGAGGTCAGACTTTCCTGAGATGCATGGGCAACAGTTGACCAGATCATACTATAACATACCTAAATAAAAAATTTAAAATAGGGGAAATAAAGAAGAACTTCCTTAAATATGTGTTGAGCCAATCCCTGGGAGAGCTGGAGTCAGTGCACCCTCTGCCCACTCCACTCCAGCCGCAGATACTGTTGCAGACCTTTGGGTTGGCAGACCCTAGAAATGGCATATGGGGACAACACATCCCGGCAGGTAGCTTCTTGCCAAGGTGCCTATGGGCAGGGCATAGGCAAGAGGTTTTTAAGGCATCTGGTAGGACTGTGTCTCAGCAGGACACAGCATTGTCCTTCGGCTTCTTTCTTATTCTCCGTGTTCATAAGCAACATTCACATTCCTTTATCTCTTTATTTTCTTCATCATACGTTTCTACTTCAGAACTTGTAGTTTTAATAGACAGTTCTGTGAGTATATGTATTTTTGCCTTAGACTTACCATAACATCTAGATTTCTAGGTGTACTGTGTAAGAAGCTCAGTTGAATAGTGTGAGGATAGTTTATTCTATCTGGGGAAGGAGGAGACATGAGAGAGTATTTCAGCTCTTTCTCAGTAAAACTGGCTCAGTATAATTGTGATTTATTCTGTTCCAAACCTACAGCAGTTGCAGTTAACTTGGTATCACTACAAATTTACACCACAGGTGTTTGACCGAGTGCATTGTGACTATGGCCTTTAGTTCTATGTTTAGGGGCCAATGGATCTGTTATACATTATTCTCCACCTTTAAAAAATGCTGTTCTCATCTCTACTAAAATATTTGGCTTTTGCAGAAGGCGGGACAAAAGGCAGTGAAGCCTGGGCTTCCTTTTTGCACTGCAGGACATGGTGCAGGAGAGACTGTCCTGCCAAAAGGCCTTTGAGAGGATCAGGTCCTGCAAGCCAAAATGAGGAAAAATGTTTCTACCTGCAGTTTGCTGCAGTGTTAGAAATCAAAACTGCAGCCAGCAGTAACTTCAGCTCTGTGTTACCCAGAGCCAAACTCAATAAATCCCTGGCACTGCTGTCAGATGAGTCCTTTACTCTTCCAGAGCAGGAAAGAGACAGAACCACTGGCAGTTAATCGGGGATTTCTGTTCTTTCAGACAGTCTAACTTCAGACCGCTTCTTGTATCTCATGCCACAGGTCCCAGCACATGCACTAAAAACCATGATTTATGGCTGGAGTTGCTTTGCTTTACCATGTGGTGTAATTGCTGCACTCTTGAAGTGCCAGGCTTTCTGAGGTGCATTCAGGGACTGGAGCTCCTCAGCTTGTGTAGAGTGGGAGTCCTGTCTGCTCCATGGCCCAGGCAATGGCACCTGCCAAAGCCAGGTTTGAAATCCCAACAGTAGAACTTGGTAGTCTGATTCTACGTATCCCTCTTAAGCTGTTTATGCTTACATATTACAAAAAAAATGTGATTTTTTCTGACTTACCAGTCAGAAAAAACAGAAGAAGGTTCCACTCTTAATTGTGGGTGTTCCTGGTTACAAGCAGAGGCAGTTGGTTGGTCCTGCATCTGCAGACTAGCATGATCTTTATAACCTTGAGGCTGAGTGAATTCTCTGGGGCCTGGATCATCACATATTTGCCATATACTTCTATATTTCAAGCCTACTAATGGCCACTGCATGTTACAGAAAGGTAATCAGCCACTCGGCTGGAGCCAATGTCACTCCTATGGTGAAATCCAGGCTTTTGGATACAGCCCTTCAAATGGAAAGGCACTGCTGAAATGATTATTACTGGCTCTGCTGGTGCTTACAGGACTGGTAGGATGCAACAGGCACAATGGCTGCACAACAGGTGACCACTCAAGAGTCTTCTGTGTGATTTACAGTGACCAATTGCTTTCCAAACATCTTTGAAATGGCAAAGTACAGAAAGAGAGTTATTTTAGGAGATTGTTTTCTCTACAAGAGTAGTGGTTATAACTCAGAATTTGGAGACCTACTCTGGACAAAGCTGCAATAATAGAAATAGATGAAACAACTTGCTTGCTTTTAATAGGCTTTTTTGGCAATTAAAATCCATAGATGTGTTGGGGTTTTTTAGACATATATATTCTATTGCATGATGTTATTTATATGAATGTATATAATGCATATAATAATTACAACAGTACTGTGTGCATAATGTGCACATTATTAGGAAAGTAGCCAGCTACTCTCTTTGAGTCTGCAAATATATTCATACCTATATGTATGTGTGCACAAATATATCTGCTTTTTTAGCATGTAAGGAAGTGTGGAGTCCACCACCCCAACCTGCCCTTGGTGTGTGGTGTGAAGTTGTAGCTCTGAGCATCACAGCACCCATGGTGCCAGCAGGTCCCTCTGCCCCAACAAAATTGAGAGGCTGCAGGGATGCTTTCCTGCCGTCCCCAGTCCCTCAAAGGCTGTGAGTCTGACAGCTCCTGACATCAGCCATTGCATTGGAAAGTCCTGCCAGAAAGTCACATCTAAACAAAGTCAGGGCACTGTCAGATGCCTTTCATTGCAGTGGACTATAAAGTAGGGGACTATAAATCTTATAGGATCAAGCAGGCATTGCTTAGAGGGAAAGATTCCCTCTACAAACACAAATATCTTGAAGACAGCAATGGAAAGCAGAGGCTGACTAAACTCATATTTACACAGTATTCTCTCCAGACCTGCTGTAGTGCAAAAATTCCACTGCAATGTCTGTGTATGGATGTCTCCCTAGTCTTGCGTGCATAACACTCCTCCACCTTTTGGGATATGTGCAGGGGGTTTACAACTGGAATTAATTTAGTTGATGTTTTGCAGTACAACACAAGGTTTAATTCTCATTTGATGGCATTGCACTCTGTCTTCTGTCTCTGACTGGGGAATTACATATGTGCAAATAAAACTATTTCCCCTGAGATGATCCTACAGGGAAGGCATTGTCTCTTTTGCAGCACCCAGCAGAGCTGCCAGGGATACTGGGTCCCACCAGCTGCTGTCAGTGGAAGAGCCTGACAATGTTTTCCTGGCCATCCTCCCCCCCAGTGGGTGCACCAATCCAGGGAACAGGGTCATAGAAAGGGTGAAGTCAGCTTGATTCTTAATGGGGGATGATAGGAGAGCTCAGAGTGAAGAAAACAATGCTTAGATGGTGAGGCTGGCAGCTGTGATGGGAATGCCCATGTGGGGTTGGGCAGCTCTGTTCACCAGCCCCACTTTGCCCAGGGAAGTGCCACAGGAGGGGGATGGCAGGAGGTGCTGCTGTGGCCTCCCATGGACATATCCAGCCTGGTTGTGTCTGAGAGAACAGGAGTGGGGGGCTGTGAGATGGGGCATGGTAGCAAGAGCGAAAGAAATATCGGGGTAACAGTACCAGGGAGGCAATTCCACTGTTATTAACACAAACACAGCCATTTCTCTGCCTTTGTCTCCTGATGAATCAGAGGAAATTGCCTCCCGAGCCCTTCGCCTTCCAGCTACTTCAGCTGTGTTTTGTTTCTCTAAGATTCAAATATTCTGACTAGATTTCAGCATATTATTATGAGAACAGAAGAGCTATAGAGAAAGTGAAGCTTCACAGAGGAAATAGCCAGTAAATGTTGCTTTGAATCCTCTTGCTTTTTATGGCAAGCTCTGATGTCAGGGAGAGATATGGCTTTGGAGAAGACGTATTACAGTTCTACAGATGTATTTGTGATGTATTTGTGAATACTTAGTAACAATCTGTGACATTGCAATGGGCAACTTACCATCACCTAAGAGATTTTTAAGCCTGCCATTTTGATGTAACTGATTCTTCTGTTTAATACCAGTCCCCATGAACTATGAGCTTACAAAAACAAGAGCACTCTTCTTTGTGTGGCGATCCTGTCTGACCAGATTAGCAAAAATTCTATTTTCATTTTGCAAAAATATTGGGCTTTGTAACTAAAATATGCATCAGGTCAAGTGAAAAATGTGATGGTTTGATATCAAAATCCCAGAATGGCTCATGATGGAGAGGGTGAGGCAAACTTCCAAAGCAAGAATATTTAACTTTGGCACTTTCAAAATGTGGCATTCCATCCCTCTAATTTGCCATGGGCTTTTTGTTTCAAACATTTCTTCTGATGAAAAGAAGCACGCAAACAAAAAAACCCACTCCATATTTAGAATTCAATAAAATACTTCATTTGATCCTCTTCAGCTCCTTTGAAAAGTTCAACACTCAAGTACTACGTTCCTTCAAACGGTACGGAAACTGCTGATCTGGGAGTTGTGCAGCTTTGATGTGCCAAGTGCAAAGAGAGGGTACTATAAATGCCACTGTAATTCAGATTATTCAGTGGGGCAATCCTCATGGGTGTGCACCCTCAGTCTGGCAGGTACAGTGCAGGCGAAGAGCCAGAAACTGTTTGCCCTGAAGGCTTTACCCTCCTGATCTATCATTCCCATTGGGTCAGATATGTTTTTGTGTGGAGTGACACAGAGAGAATGGGGTACTCCATTCGAAACATTATTCCACCACTGGAAGAACAGTTCTCCGTGCTTCTTGTATGAGGTGATTTTTCTCTCTTGTTTTGGGGAAAGCCAGGACAGGAAGGGTGACAAGACAACATAGATAAGCCATATCTGAAGGATGAGAATGAGATCCTGCTGCTGCTGCATGGGGTCAGGCAGGGACCTAAGACCACAGGTTCCTGGCTCATGCTCTTTCACTGGGTTTGAGAAATGCTCAGCTCACGTGTGCTTTCATTTATTCCAATTCCCCATTTTCAAGGTTCCAAGAGAAAATTTTTTTCAAGCCTTACAAATAATACATTATAAAGTATCCTTTAAAACATTGATGAAAGAGGAAGAGTTCAAGCAGAGCAGTGAGTGTCAAGTGATGGTGGTGTGCAGGGACACACCTGGGTGAAACTCTGGGCACAGACACAAGGCCAGGACAGCCCTTGCCATGCAGGCATCATGAAAGTGGCACCAGCTTGGCCCAGAGCAGCCTCTGAGCTTGCCCAGACCCATGCATTGCAGCAGGTAAACGGCAATTACAGGGCATTGCAGCAGGGGAAGGCAGGTGGTCCTGAGCTGGAGCCAAAACAACTGTGTTAGATTTTACTTCCTTGGTGGAGAAATATGATTATTACCCTCTGCTTGACACCAGTGAGGCACATCAGGAACACTGTATCCTGTTTGGGGCTCCCCACTATGAGAGACAACATACTGGAGCAAAAGGTCACCAAGACATGTAGAGGCTGGAGCTTATGTGCACAACAGGAGGTTGAGAGAACTGGGACTGCTCAGCTTGGAGGAGAAAACACTCCAGTACCTCTCACTGCTGCCTGAAGCTGCCAAATGAGAGGGTGAGGATGAGACTTCTCAAAGCTGCATCATGGTGGGATAAGGGGCAACAGACACACGCTGGAGTTTGAGATATTCCCATTTGATACTAGTGGAAGTATTTTCAGCATAAGTGTGGTTAAATATGGCAGTCAGAAAGGCTGTAGAATCCTAGCCTTTGGAAATAAAATTTGACTATGCAAAAACCCAAGGACCCTGATCTAGTTGACTTGCCTTGAGGAGAATCTTGAACATTGGTGACCTCCAGAGGCACCTTTCAGCCCTGCTTGTTCTACAGGTCTGTGACCACAAAAACTTGACAGAGGAAATAGAATGACAGCAGTACAAAGATCAGCAAAGCTAATGACATAGAGATGTCTTACAGTACGACTAAGAAGCAAAGGAATCTTAAAAACCTGTTACAAGAGAAATGGCAAAATTGTTCATGAAAGGCAGAAATCACAGAATTTTCCAAAATTAGTTCCCTAAGGAGAATAAAATTAAGAAACATAATTAGATCACATGATAATAAAATTCTTTGTGTCCCAGCAATGATGGATGCAGTATTAAACTGCCACTGGTTGAGCTAGGTGCTTTACAATCAGATGTTGACAGCTAACCTGGACCAAACAGTAGTTAGACAAATCTTTGAGGTGTTTCTGGGTCATTTGCTTTGGTTTTCACAAGTGCCTGGATCAAAAGGAAGCTTCTCAAAAACTGCAAAAAAATTACCCCAAGAGAAGGATAAGAGGAGAATTACAGGTCCTCCTTAAGGTGAATTCAACACACAGAGAGAATGTGGCTTTTGCCAAAACAACTCAGTGATTTCTTTTAATGAGATATATAAGTTTGATCGACAAAGGTAGAAGTACTGACACCCTATACATGTGCTTCTCTGTAGCACTTGAGCTCATTGTGTCAGGCACTTGTATTACACAGGTAAACCAGTTCAGCCTTGTGGATTCAAATGTGATAACCACAGTGTCTCAGACTCACGGTCTTCAGTGCACAAGAAATGGTAACAGAGGACCATTGCCAGAGCATCTCAGAGACAGTCCTGGCTAGGACCTTGCCTGGGCAGCATCTTTGCCTTGGACAGTGCTATGCTGATCCTGCCTGGCCTTTGCCTACTCCCTTCTCAGAAAATAGAGAATCCTGGCTGAGGGGTGAGGAGCGTGTTCCATTGAGTGATCCTGAGGGCACGTGAGTGCAAGTGTGTCCATGGGCTCCTACAGTGCTGGCAGAGACCCCTCTGCCCAGGGCAATGGAAGGTTTTGGGTCTCCTGCATTGATCAAACATCTGGCAACAGCCATCTCAGTTTGCAGTCAGACAGAGCAGAGGAGCACCATGCCCAATGGGAATTGACAGGGAGGGGCAGGCCAGGAAAGAGGAGGTTGCAAAGCACTAGTTCTGCCAAACTAACCTTATTATTTTTCCCTCCTTTATCTTTTGACATTAAACAGACTGAGTGGGTGAACGGAAGATGCAGACACAATTAAGCAGATATTGCAAACAGGAGGGTGAGTTGCTTTTTATGACTAGTTTATGTTTCAGACACACAACTATACAGAATAATGCAATAAGATAAAACATGCAGTATTTACCCTGGGTTTATTCACTGCAGGTCCTCTGAGAGCTGCTTTTGTTTGTCTTTATTTAATTGGCATGCTCGGATGGCCACCAGCAGGTCCAATTAAACAGATTCAATAGATTCCACCGTACATTTTTATTTTTTTCTCCATCAGCATGTAGCAAAAACTGTCCAAAATAATTTGTCTGAGTACTAGTAATGAATATAAAGTGCACTCTATTCCAACCTGCCCACAGTAAGTTTCAGCTGTACAGCATTTTACAGCCAAAGCAAACTGGGTTAATAATGAAATCACTGATGCAATCTTTAGTACAGCCTTAGCAGTGTAGGGGGTAACATAGTGTGTTATGAAGTGAGATATTTGGTTGCTCAATTTTGGGCATATCTGAAACACAGATAGGCATTATGTCATCCTTTGTAGCTATCTTAAGTTTTGGCCTTAAGTGTTAAGTGGGAACTATTTAAGAAAATCCCACCAATAGGACCTGGGCATGCCCTTAAAATCAGATATTTGTTTAAGTGCTTTGTTGAATTGGAGCCTAGTAGATCCTCTTGAAAAGAAAGTGATTTTCAATCTAATAAGGTTATCTTAGTGTGAACATTTTAACTACATCAATCAATATGCCCATCAGGAGTAAATGACTAATGGGATTTCTCTTTTCTTTCTTTCTTTGTTACAAGAATGATGAATTGGCTTTGCCTGTTGCTAAAGATTCTCATCTCCTTAATGCATTGCAGATATGTTTAATGGACACAAGCTGTCAGGGTCTTGCAGTAACCAGTCCCAACAAAAAATATTTCCCCTTCGGATTTGGTCATCATATTCCAGTTCCGCTCTCACAGTGGAAAATTTGAAAAGGCTGGAAGAGGAATATGTGGCTTCTAAAGATGCCTTCAGAATGCAGAGAGTGCAAGATTATACTGAGCAGACTAATCTTGCTCTCTTCAACAAAGAGACAGCTAGGAGAACCAGCAGAGATTTTGTCTGTGATGCAGAGCCTGAAGGAGCCTCCTCATTCCTTCCTGCAAAACAAGCAAAAATTGCAATCAAATTTCCTGAAAGACCTCTGAAGAAAGAAGAGATACTAACAGGTATTTTTTAGCAATCTGTTACAGGGAAGGTGAGAGAATAAGTCAGCTGTTCTGGAGCTTTTCTACATTCCTGTCTGCATATCGTAGAATCATAGAATGAACCGTCATAGAATGGTATGAGTTGGAAGGGACCTTAAAGATTATCTATTTCCAGCCCCCTGCCATGGGCAGGAACACCTTCCACTAGACCAGGTTGCTCAGAGCTCCATCCAACCTGGCCTTGAACACTCTCAGGAATGGGGCATCAGCATCGTCTCTGGGCAACCTGTGCCAGTGCCTCACCACCGTCACGCTAAAGCATTTCCTCGTAACACCTAATACAAATCTTCCCTCTTTCAATTTAAAACCATTGCCCCTTGTCCTGTCACTATTTGTCCATGTAAAAAGTCACTTACCTTTTTTTTAAGCCTCCTTTAAGCACTGAAAGGCCTCTAGTGAAGTCTCCCTGGACCCTTCTCTTTTCTGTACTGAACAACCCCAACTCTCTCAGCGTGTCTTCATAGAAGAGGTGTTCCACCATTCTGATCATCTTCATGGCCCTCCTCTGGCCTCAATCCAGCAGGTCCATGTCTTTCTTGTGTTAAGGTCCCCAGAGATGGACATAATGTTCCAGGCAGGGTCTCACAAGGACAGATTAGAGGGTCAAAATCACCTCCCTCAACCTGCTGGTCCCATGCCTTTTGGTGCCACTCAGGATGCAGTTGGCTTTCTGGGCTGCAGGAGTGCACCATCAGGTCATGCCCCACTATGCATCCACCAGAAGGAGCCTCCAAGTTCTCCTCCACATGGGCTGCTCTCAGTAAGTTCTTCCCCCAATGCTGAATTTATGCCTGGGATTGCCCCAGCCCAGCTGGATCACCTTGCACTTGCACTTGAACTTCAGGAAGCTCTCATGGACCCACTTCTCAAGCTTGTCGAGGTTCCTCTGGATGGTATCTCATCCTTCTGTTGTGTCAGCTGCACTGCTCAGCTTTGTTTTTATCTGCAAACTTGCTGAGACTGCCCTCGGTCTCACGGTGTCATTGATGAAGACATCAAAGAGCACCGGTTCCAAGAGGGACACCACTCCTCACCAGACTCCTTTTGGACTTAGAGCCATTGACCACAACTCTGGCTGCATCCATCCAGCCAATTCCTTATCCACTGAATGGCTCACCCTTCGAATCCATGTTTCTCCAAACTGAAGAGAAGAATGTTGTCTGTGACCATGTTGAAGGCCTCAGTCAGTCTTCCCATGTTGAGTATTGCAGTCACTCCATCACATGGTGAAATATGAGAGCCGGGACACCTAAAACAGTGATGGATTGTGAGGAGCAGCACATACCTGCCCTTCCCTGCCTGTGAGCGAGGGTTGTGTTTGTGTGGACTGTTGGGATGGTTTGAACCGTGTTTTGGGCAAAAACACTGCACTGTGAGAGCACAGTAAGGGAGCATCCTCATCCAGACCTTCATCCCAGCCGTGGAGCGAACTCATCACAAGTGAAAAGTACTAACCTGGAAAGAAAGGAAAATCAGAATTAAACCAAGATACAGTTTAAGCACAAAACCCACCCATACATTTTAGGAGCATCCATTTTCATTTTGTCTGGATCAGAGTTTCTGTGTTGCATGTAAATGCCAGAGAATTAATATTAGATAGTTATCTCTCTTACGAGACTCCTCAAGTTCTGTTTACTTCAGATAGATGGATAGATAAATAGATAGGCAGATAGATACAGATAGATTTATACACCCTGCTTTTAAAACAATTTTATTGTTAAACTCATTAAGTAATCCAACCAATATTTGGAGGCAGCTAGCAGGGGCAAAAACATAGTTAATCCATGGAAAGAAAGCCCCTCTAAGTTATAGGGGATAAATCTCCTCTTACAAGGAATTAAAGAACTTGTCCCATTTTGGCTCTGGCTGCCTGTGGTGACACTGCTTGCGAGCCACGATGTGGCTTGTGGCTGTGTGCAGGACAGGGTCACAGCTGTCCCCTGCAAGTGGATGAGGAAGGGACAAGTGACTCCACCAAAAGCCACTGGAAGGGGCCACACAGCAGCCCTGGCGAACAGCAGCTGGTTGTCTACACAGGGAGACTTTGCTGTCTTTCTGCAACACAGGCTGGATCACAAACTGGGGTCCCAGTGGGGCAACTTGGCCTTATCCTAAGTCTAAACCATTTTGCAGGGGGAAAGATTGGACTTTTTCCATTAATTCTTCTTTGAACACGGTAGGAGCAGAGATTCCACCTGCTTTGGGAGAGCCCCTGGCACAGCCTGCTTTGGCACAGTCAGAAATGCACAGCCAGCACAAAAAAGCCAGGCTATTCCTTGAAGTAAAGGGTTACCTATTTCCTAAGGAATTCGTGCATTGGTCCTCCTCAGGGCTTATCAACAGAAGTGTTTTCTGCTCACTTTTGCATTTTTCTCAATGCAAATTTGCCAACTCCTAAGAATGAGAAAAATAAACTGTTCACACTCGTAAGGTTAATTTTTTTAAGAGCTTTCCATGTGGAAATCAAGTATTCTTAACAGGCGTACATGTGAGCTGCATCCTTGAAGACAAATCTATCCTGGCAAGAGGCTGAGCGTCTGAAACCGCCACAAAAGGCAGGAAGCAAATGCATGCGGAAACCTCTCTCATTGCTATCCTAGGCAGTCATTTCTTGAATTTGCACATCACAATTAAAATTCAGATTATACATGAAGTTTGTTTCAGCCTGTTTCGTTAGAGAGCTAGTGTGTAGACACAGGAAAATTTACCAAGGAAAGTCAAATATGGGAATGCCTCATTAGGGACCCAATGTCAACATTTAATATTTCTTCAAGAATTTGTACACTACAGTGGTTCACGGGGCTTTTTTGGCTTCTTTTGATCTTTTTTCACTGTTTTTTTTTTGTCTTTCATAGGAGTGGCTTATGCAATCTGAGCAGAAACCTGCATTTCAATGCTTTTTCTGGCTCCCTGTCATAGTCATACCTCTCTTTTTTACCATGTGTCTTACTCTTTTACATTTTCTTCTCTACCATCTCCTCTGCCACCCTACTGCCCTTCCCAAATGCCTCCTTATCCACCTTCTTTCCCCAGTCCCCTGCATTTCCACAGGCACCTCTCCTCTCTCCTACCACCTTCTGCATATGCCTGCTCTAAATCTCTTCCCTCTGACCTCTCTGAGTTTTTGGAAATAAGACCACTTGGTATGGAGACTCTGAGGAAGGTTTCCTCAGAGCTGTATTACACGCCAGAGCGTGTGAGACAAGCTGAGATGTACGGCTAACCCCGCAGACAGAGGCTGTAACAGCCCCCAGGCCTGCTGTGCTCAGCACGAGGAGGGAAATGTGCAGCCTGTGGCCACTGAATTAAGGCAAACCTGGAGGGGAAAGGGGCAGCAAACCCCTCAGGGCACCACACCTGCCCATATGACGTGCTTGGGCCAAAATTACCATTTTGGGTTCACTTCCCATTCTTGTAGCATCGTGGCTTTCACACAGAGGAGCACCCCCAGTCCTCTTCGCCCCATTGCCCCCGTGCAGCCACAGGGAAGGTGAAAACCCCATGGGAACATGCCCTTCCAAAGAGTCTCTAAAATATGGAGGCCTAAGCTGTTTACAGATGAAACCTGAGCAGAAAGGCAAAGTAAATTAGCTTGTAACTCTTGTTTCTTCCTCTGCAAAGCCTGCCCTCGGTCTCCAGCAACTTTTTTACGGTTCATTTTCAGGAGCTTTTTCTTTGCTCTCCCTCGATTTATTATACCATTAAAAACAATGGGGAAGAATGTTCCTCGTTAAGGTGAGAAGGTTTTATCTGAAATACAAAATAATGAAATGGCAAGAAATCTCAAGGCAGGAAAAAACACATCCAACCTGCTGTTCTACACAAAAAGAGGATCTTTTTTTATTTTTAAAGAAATCTTTTTCTCTCCCCTCCAGCACCAGGAACATATTCTCTGTCAGCTCAGCCCACAGGATCTGTGCTGAAGAAATCCAGGTAAGCAGAGTAATTGGTAACATTTTCCTATATAATTCAGTCACGTTAGGCTGTATTTATGCCATACACAGGCAGGTAGCAGCAACACCGAACAACTGGAAATTTACAGTGTGCCTGAGACATTCACAGCCTGGCAGCCTCTGGTGTGCCCCTGCTATTCATAAACTGGAAGTTATGTCTGTCCGAGGGGCTGTCTTTTGGCCCCACAGCTTCAGCTGTATTAAAAGGGATGATGCCAGCCTCTGCAGAGGGGTTGTTTTAATTTTATTTTTTTTATTTTGTTAGACAGATAAATCCTACACAGCATCTCTCAAATCAACTGAGATGCGTGGTTTTTATTTTACAGGCTGCTCTTCCAGCTGGGGAAAAAAGATAGGTCTGATTCCGCAGCCACAGTAAATCAGCATAATACCACCCTTGCCAGCACGGATGCTGCTGCAGCAACATGGATTTACACCATCTGGAGATGTGGCTCCCGTCTGCCCCTCCTGTCTGCCCAATGTAAACATATAGACATATCTCATCTTCCTTGCAGAGAGAAGGCAGAGAAAGGAAATTGAATAGAGATGCTTCTTAAGGGGCCATCAAAGGCCAAATTCTCTTTCAGTGTACTTTAAATGGCACTCAGTTCATTAATAACGATCTTTATAGGAATATCCAAGTGGTGTTTTTACTTATCTCTTAAAATAAGTTACCACATGTGCTTGACACCAAGGCAAACATATATAAGCAGCTGTTTTAGGGAAAGAGGTTGCATTGCTACATGAACATGCTGCAAGGTGGTTTTTGGATATCATTTTATAAATTACATTAATATAAATTGTAAATATGTTATACATTTTCTATATATAAATGTACTTGTTCAGTATTTATACAAATAGCTGTTATAAATTCCTAACTTGCACCCCGAAAGAATGCAGACTCTATTTCATCCCCTCATTTTGAAAATGTTCTGGACTGAGGTAAAATCTCTGATGAAAAATCAAGGGAAATCAGTCTTAAAAGTTTCCTGGCTAACAGAAAATCACTACATGAATGCAAGAAAAAAGAGATTTCCCCCCATCTGAAGGTTTGTAAGAGGGCACCCTGCAGTCCAGCTCCTCACAGAGCACAAGGGAGCAGGGACTTCCATGAGATTTGGGGTTGATACCATTCCTGGTTAACCTGCACATAGCCCTTTACTGGGCTCTACTCCTCATGCGCAAGGCAAAGGTGATGGCATTTTACTGCTGCAGCAGAGCCGGTAGAGCAAACACACAATGGAGGTACCAGAGCACCACTACTCCCCCTATTCCTCATAAGTTTTCATCCACAGATGCATTAATTTGTGTGTGCTGTGCTCAGAACCCTTTAAAATTCAAAGGTAACTAATAAGAAAGCAGTGATGTGTAAAGGCCTTGTTGAATTACTAATAGAGATAAATAAAATAAAAAAATACATTAAAAAAACGCCCATCACTCCTTACCTTGAATCAGATCCAGTCAAGCCCCAAACACAGTTTGTTCAGTATCTTCTTTTCATGATTTTGTAGGGTTCTTTTTCATTTGCCAAGGCCATAGGTATCTTTAAATTAGTATATCACAGGAACTATAAAAAATTATCCCTACATTGTACAGACAGTAGTGGCTGGACACCTTGATAATTCTGTGTTTTAGGCTCAGAATGGTCCTGTACCCTGACTGACAACTTCAGGTGAAAGGAGAGAATGGAAGGGTGTATGGAGAGCCTCAGCTGCTGCTGGACACACTGTGGTAAAGAGGAATGTCCCAGCAGAGTCCCAGTCTATGTGGGAGCCAAGGGATACCCTATTTTCAGCTGGGTGGGGGTCACTAATGCCATTTGCAGAATTGGATAAGCAGAGATCAGCAGGAGAGGGTTTTAGGACTGATACAAGCTCGTTTTGTCCAGTGGCAAGGAAAGCCACAGCACTACAGCAGATGCTGCACAGCTGCTATCAATGCTCCTTGTCCCATTCTGGTGCGCTGTCCTCAGCTCTGTGAGGGCAATTCTCCCCTCTGCTTGCTGAAGACCTAATTTCACAAGGATAAATGCCTTTCATGACCTGTATCCTGAGTCCTGTTCCTCTCCTCTTAAGTAGGGTACCCTACTGGCAAGCCAGGGCGATGCTAAGCCCCTCACCTGACAGCCCAGCAGCTGAAGGGCATCATCAAGAGTGCTCTGAGGAAATGTGACCCCAGCCCACTCTGTCAAAGAGCAGGGATTATCTGATTTTGCTGTGAGATGCCTCTGGCAGGCTGCTCCTCATCACTCCCTAAGCCATGATGCCGTGAGGGGCGGCACCTGCTGAGGTGGGAGGATGCCCAGAGGTGCTCAGCATCTCCAGCCTAAGGGTGTGAGCATGGGCTGGCTCAGCCAGCAGTGTGGTCTGAATGGAGCATGGGGAAATATCCCAGTCTTCAGCTTTTTTATTTTAACAGGCCTCCTCAGGATGACGGTTCCCCTCTCTTTTTGCCTGAAAAAGGAAAGTTAATTCACTCGAAATTCACCAGCACTTCGAAGCTCTCAGTCTACCATCAATGTGCAAAAACTCTTCTTGCCCTCCCTGCCTCATGCAGTGCTCAGGTTGTGCCTCTGCCTCATCGCCAGTAAGACAGGCTTCAAGGCCAGCATCTCCTTTTAGGCTAGCACAACTCCTCCATCTTCTGATACCCAGGTTTCAAAGGACATTTGAGGGCCTTCTGAACCATTCATCAATGTGATTCAAATCAATCCAGGGGTTCATCAGACACCTCAATGTTTTAGGGGATCCTGCCCTTTGGGATTTTCCATGAGTGAAGCACAACATTGTCACTAGGCTGTCTCAGCCCGCGAGGCCTTATGAAATGCTTAGCTAGTAAAACAAAAAGCATTAACTTCTTGGCTACAGCTTTCTGCCAAAAGATAGGCAGGTTGTGCTTCAATGCAGATGTCTCAGGGAAAAAATGTGCTGTGCATTAGAGAGCTGTGACTCATAGAATAATTATCCTTGTTTCTCATAGTTTATTAATAATTTAAACCCAATCTTGATGTTATTGATCTATCATTGAATTGGAGATTTATTTCAGATCTGTAGTCACTGAAGCAGTAAATTTAATCCCCCTTTCCTCCCACCCTTCCATCCACTAAACTCACTTTATAACTAAAACATGATGTTTAGGCTGTTTCAGTAATAGCACAGGAGAATAAGAGCTCAGAGGCAGTGGGTGGCAGGAGCAGCCTTAAACCCACAGAAGACCAAGGGGAGCCACACAGAATTCTGGTTTTAATACATCTTTTTTGACCATCCTTTACACATGGTCTCAGGGATGCCCAAAGAACCAGAAGCTACTTTCTGGCACATGCATCACAACCAGACCTGGACCAATTTTGCCTCTTTCCATCTAGATTTGATTATTCATGTGCATGGTTAACTACCAGTTTTGCACGCATCATCCCGATGTTCATCCCAGTCCTACTCTTTGTCACAGATACGAGCTCACTGAGAAAAAAGTGCCTGCAACACGGAGGCTGTTGCAGGGCACACAAGCTCTCGGGTCTGATGCTAATCTTACTTAAACTGGCGAAAACCTGAAGCAGCTGCCTGGGTGTCCCAGGAGTACCATGAGTGTAAAATCCATTTATGTGCGCAAAGGATCAAGCCTGTAAGAGGACTGTAATGTGAAGACTCCTACAGCAGTGCTCACTGGGCTGTACCGTGTGTCTGGTGAATTCAATAATACAGCAGCAAGACTTGGCCTTTTAAAAGAAGCCAGGAATAGAAAACAGCATCCTTTATGGCAATAATGTGCCCAGAAGAGTGATTTTTGTAGGCAAATGAAATACATTTTTATTAGACCAATTGTAGTGTGCAGTTGGGTAGGAAAATGTGTTCTTGGCTGTACCAACTCTTTCTCAGGTCTGGAAGAAAATAAATGTGCCTAAATGCTCATCTGTTCTTTTCCATCTATATTAGTGGATACAACTAAATATATTTCCATCCTCTGCCAGCCTGTCCTGGCAGCTGACCTTAGACCCTGCAGCTGCAACGACAGCAAGTGGGGTCTCTTGGCCAACATTGGGGTCCCTACAGCTATAGAAATGAGTGACAGGGCCAAGCTGTCACAGCCTTGCTCTAAAAAGCAAACCAGAAAGGTGTCACAGAACAGAGAGGATGTGCTGGTGTGGTGAAGTGCTGCATGCACTCACAACTATGTGCTCTTAGCATGTCTAATATTTCTTGCCCAAGTAGAAGACATTCCTAGAGAAGAACAGCAGGAAAACAAAACACAGCAAACTCAATGTGGTTTAAGACTGTGTTTTCCAGAGGTATCATTCTTAATGAAATAGTCATGAAGCTGAGCTTTCCTTCGTTTGGGTTTGGGGAAGTTTTGGGTTTCTGTTTATGTTAGCAAGACCTGAAATGATACCAGGGAAATGCTGCTATTTCATTTATCCTGCAGGACAAGGAATGGTGCCAGCAATTACACATCATGGTACAGGTGCTGGGTGTTGCAGGGCTGTTGGGAGGGGAACAAGACCAGGGAAATCCATGTCTGGAAATGCTGCTGGATTGCTGGGTCCCTGTGTCCCCGGGTCCCACCTGTACTGATGGGACCATTGCCATCAGCAGGTAACAGCTCCTGAAAAGCCCGGGCTTGGCAGCATCAAACCTTTCTCTTCTTTGAGGCCTGAGAGCCTCGTCTGGTGAGTTTTCACCTGAAGGCATGAATTCCTGGAAATTGGGGCCTTCCTGCAGCTGCAAAAGAGTGACCTGCCCTCCTCCCCTTCTTGGTGACAGAGGTGGAGTGAGCGATGGCAGGCACAGGTGCCCATCAGCAGTGCAGGTCTGTTCTGAGTACCCACCTGTGAGGGAAGCAGATTTGGTGCCTCCCTAAACACATAATCCCAACTCCCAGTTTAGTCCTGCCCCAGGCACTGAGGAGGGTGTTTTTGATACTGAGCAACCAAGTAGAGAACCTGAGCATCACTTCAGGGTTTGGTCCACCCCAAATGTGTCATTTAATACATTTAGGTCTCAGTGCACCCTGGTAAGGTGAGGAAATGTCTTTTCCTGCCCTTTTAGGAGTGGGTGACTAGAGAGCTGTGTCCACATCTCTTTCCCCCAGGCTGGGTGCCTACTACTCCAACTTCTTGCTGGATGTGTCTGCTCCACGCTGTTGGCAATACCATGGTCTTAATTCAGGTTACGCTTCATTTAGGGTGTTGACCTTGGGCTCTGGTTCAGCTCACACAGGACACATTTGGGTGCTGGGCTGCGAGCACACATCACTGGGTCATGCTAAGCTTCTCAACCAACACCCCCAAGTCCTTCCCCTCAGGGCTGCTCTCAGTCCATTCTCTGCCCAGCCAATGTTTGTGCTTGGGGCTGCACTGACCCCTGTGTGGGACGTTGCACTGGCCTTGCTGAATTTCATGAGGTTCACACGGACCCACCTCTCAAGCCTGTCAAGGTCCCTCTGGATGACATTTGTTAGGTGGAGAGTGGTTGCCCAAAGCAGAGGATGTGCACTGTGCTGAAACCTGTTCCAGCATTTTCTGGAATAAATACAAGGCAGCAGGAGTGACACAACTGTAGAGCCACTGCCAGTGCTCTCTGCCCACCCCAAACCTCTCAGTCTCCCATCACTGGGGTGAAGCAGGTTGAAATCTGCAGGAGAATTCCTGGAAATCCAGCCATATGCCTTCCCGTGCCCTGCAGCTTGTCCCAGCAGCCTGCTTTTTCTTGCCAGGCATTTGTACAAATAGGATTAACATCCACAGTTACACTTAGCTAGGTTGCAAATTACACAGGCTATCAAGGCTCATGCTTCAGGGCATACACTGATTACCATCAGAGGGGCAAAAATGAGTTTTTCCAATAACAGAATATTGCATGATTGACTGGGAACATTACAGGGCAGAGTGGATTAGCCTTTGCCATCAGTATCAGTTATATGTCATTACCACATCAAAGCACCAGACCGCTCCCATCCAGGCAGCATTGAAGGCGGCTGGGTCTTGAGGAGCAGGCTTGGTTGTTAAAACCAGCAAAAATTTTGACGCTGCTTATAAAATGTGCCTCCAGCGAATTGTGCTCCCTGCTTCTGCTTGCCTGCCTCCTGGGCTGCATACCTTCAGCTGGCCAGAGGAGCCTGCCAGTCTCTCCTTTGTCTCCTGGGGTTTCCTGGCTCTGGTGGGATCAAGGGGTATCAGAGAATCTGGAACTCACTGTAGCAGGAGGCTGGAAGACATCTTTACTTCTAGGTCTTCTGACCCCATCCTCATGGTGTTTCGAGAGGCTTGTGAGAGGGGCTGAGATCCCTGTTAGCTTTCTATCATGGATGAACAGCTTTGCCCGCTTTCAGATAATCTCATTTCCTTCATCTTGGCAGCAAATGCTTGTCTCATTTGAATTGAAGAGCTAGAACTGACAGAAAATCTAAAATAAGAAACGTAATTAGCAGCAAAACTTTTAATTCTCCTTTCTAAACCATTTCTAAATGTGTTAGTGCTTATTTATTGAACCTGGCTTGGCATTCAGACAGTTCTTTTTAGTGCTAATAGGGTTGATCACTGGGTTGAATACTACAGCTTTGAGGAAATGGCTGCTCAGTATTCAGAGCTGCCAAGTTCCCTCGACACAGAAATACCCACCTTCCTTCACGGGAAATGTGTATTTTTCAGCAAAAATGTATTAAAGTAAGGCTGTCAAAGGAGCCACAGGAGTCACAGATGCCACACCAGCAGCCCATGCATGAGGTGTGTGGCCATGGGATGCTAGGACTCAGCTTTTCTGGGGCTAAAGGCTCCCTCCAGCACAGGCAGGACAGTGTGAGCCCTTGTGATGGGAACTGAGCTGGAGTTTGCTCCAGATCATTGGCTCAGCTCTGGTGCCAGGGGCACCCTGGGGGTGGCAGGACCCCAGCCAGTGATCCATGGGGAGATCCGAAGAGGAGGATTAGGGAAGGGGGAGATCCATGACAGGAGAAGACAAAAAAAGGAGGAGGAAGAAGAGGAGGAGGAGGAAGAGGAAGCTACATGCTTTCCCCAGGTTACAGTCCAGAGCTGGGGTTTCCTACCCTTGCCCACTTGCAGTTCACACTTAAATCCAAGACTCTTGTCCTCTTTCCAGAGCCAAACAGAGCAAGGTCTCCTTCCTAATAGAAATCTAGGGGCAAGAAATGTGGGTGGGCATTTTTTTCCCATAACAGTCATTGTCAGAGTATTTACTTCAGTGTGTCTGATGGACCTTTTTGTGTTCCCTCTCCTGCAGATCAATCAACAGGACAGATGTCTGATCGTCCTCCTGTTTCAATGTACATCATCATTACTCCTTAGGAACTGCTGCAAAATAGCACAGTTGTCAATAAAAATAGAATTTGGACTTTCATTTACTTTCAGTTAAGCTTTATAGGTGAAAATAGTAGGTTTTCAGAAAATAAGGCTCACTTTCACATTACTGAGCATGTGATGTCAACACGAAGCTGCCTGGGTGATGCAGCAGCCTCCAGAAATAGGACAGGCTCCTAAAAGCTGAGAGTGTCAAGCCAGACTGTCTTGACAAGCTTTGCCAATGGCTAGCCAAGTGCAATGAGATTACCCTGATCTGGGGAACAGAGATACTTGAGCTCAGGGATTTCTCCCTGGGTATGATTATCTTGTCATAGCCACTATCCCTCATTTTCATTTCTAGCTGGGAAGGAGGTGCAGAGTTTACTAGTTTGTGTCTACCAGCTTGTAAACTGCCGAGGCACTGCTTTTAAGGCAACCTTGGAAAAGTGCACAGGAATACAAATATCTCTGTCATTAAGGTGCTGAGGTTTCCACCAGAAGAGTCACTTGCATATTGTGTCAGTGCAGCATCCAAGTGTTTGTTCTTAATTTACTGGAGGAAATTTTAGTGAATCACTCAGATTTGGGTTGACATTAGAGCCACTGCTGCACTTCTTTTTTCCCCCTCGATCTCTGGTTGCTCATATCCAGGCATTCTCTTTCAATGACGCCTTGGAACAATATACCCAGGGTGACCCAGGCCAGGTGTGAGATGCACATGAGAGGTTTGCATGGAGCACAGGGTTGCATCCTTTGGTTATCTGTTGCATTCCAGAACCACTTGGCCTCCAGCTGAGAAGCCTTGTTCATGCAGGTGAAGACTTTTGCTCTTGGAGCTAAAGAAAAATGGGATGCACCTGCCTGTGGGTCTTGGTGGAAAAATTTTTAAGGTGAAAATTGTGTCTGATGTGGGAACAGAGACAGGCAAGAGCACCAGACACCTCAGGCTACATTTCAGCCACTTTGCCTTAGTGGGACACATGACCTGGTGTGAAATGCAGGACAGAGGGATGACTGGAAATGGTCAGCCCCCAAAATACACCTGGCCCAGCATTCTGCCCTGCATGAGACCCAGCAGATGGTCAGAAAGTAATACAGAAATAGAGCAAACATCTGTTTATACTTCCCAGAACACTTTCCATTTCCCCAGTGGTCTGTGACTCAGGAACCTCCTGAACTGTAGATGTCATCTCTGCATTTAATAGCCCTTGATGGATTCCTCTTCTATCGATTAGCTTACACCCTATTGAACCAACACAAACTTTAAACATCCACTGTACCCTATGGCAAGGAGTGCCACAGCTAAAAATCTCCTTTGTTTATTTTGAACTTGTCACTTGATGGTTTTCTTTGATGTTCACTCTCTTCCTTTGAAGAGCACTGAATAACATGAACAGCTGTTTCCCAGTCACATCTCTCTTCCTTTCACAAAACTCGGTCATATTTCTTCTTCAGTCATTTTTTCCTCCAAGATAAAAAGTCTTAATCTATTCAGTCATTCCCTGAATGGAGGCCCTTTTGTGCTTTTGATCATCTTCAATTGCTTTCCTCTGTAACTTTTCTATTTCTTCTGTATCATATTTGAGATCAGTGAATCAGGACTGCACAATGATATTCAAGAGAAAGGAGTCCGTGGGTTTATACAGCAGCATAATGATTTCCCCTGTTTTGCTCTCTCCTCCTTTCCTAATAATCCTTAGTTTTCTGTTTGCTTTTTTGATTGCTGCTGAGTCTTGAGCTGACATTTGCATAGAGTTATCTATTATAACCTGAGGATTTTGCTCCCAAGTGGAAATAACCAGCTTGGAGCCCATTATTTAGTATGTAAAGCTAAGATTGTCTTCCCATGCGCATCACTTTACATTTATCTACATCAGATTTTATCTGTGATTTTATTACCCTTTCAGTCAGTGCCACAAGGGTCTTTCTGCAACTATTCACAGTCAGCCCTTCACCTCAACCACCCTTAATATCATCAGCAAACTTCTCCTCTCCCTGCTTGCTGCAATTTTGAGGTTATTTGTGAATATTTCAAAAGTGTGGGACAATGTTTTGGCTAATTTAACAGCTTCCTTTCTCAAATTTGAAGTGTCAGCTCGCAGGGAGAGGGAAGAAATGTTGCTTCCCAAACTCTTGGGGTGTCACTAGAGAGCAGCTGGCATTTCTGGGAATAAATGGAATTGTGCCTAAGGAGCAGGACTACCCCTCCACTTGCACAGACAGGATGGGGGGGTCATGGCTCTTGCTGGGATGTGTGTCTGCCCCCTCCAGTACTGGACCAGTGGAAGATGGTCCCAAGCCCAAGGAGGTGAGCAGAAGTCTTGGGGCCCCAGGCAAGGGTGCAGAGTGGAAGCAATGGGTGGCAAAGCCTTTCTCTGAGAAAAGCTCTGCACACAAAGTTGTGTTGAACTAACAGGAGCTAACTGGCAACCCTTCCTTGCAAAAAGACATCTGGGAGCCTGTCAAGCTTGCCCAAGGGAGTCCAAGGCCAGAGTCAGACAAGGAGCCTCTCTGCATGGGATGATGGAACAGTCAGTGCCCTCTGTGCCCAGCTGGCTGGTTGGTGAGAAAAAAACAGGAATGAGCAGTGAGGAGCACTTTCCCAGTGGTGTGTTTTCCCCAGGCAGCAGCACCTTGCAGCAGTGCCCAGCAGGGGATCAGTGTTGGGCAGCAATAACAGGGGCACTTCTTTCTGCTGGAAGTGTCCTTGTTTAGGGGAAAAACAAAATTCACTGTTCTCAGCCTGTGTTCATAGGAGAAGTGCTCCAGCCCTCCGACCATCTTTGCGGCCCTTCTCTGGAACAGATCTGTGTCTTTCCTGTTCTGGAGCCCCACTCCAGCTGGGGTCTCACCAGAGCAGAGCAGAGAGGCACAACCCCCTCTCTCACCCTGCTGCCCACACTGCTTTGGATGCAGCCCAGGACACATTTGGACTTCTGGGCAGAGTGCACGTTGCTGGGTCATGTTGAGTTTCTTGTCAACCAACATCCCCAAGTCCTTCTCCTTAGGGCTGCTCACAATCCATTCTCTGCTTGGGAAATGCCCAGTCAGGGAGGAGGAGAGCTGATCATGAATGTTTCTATTGCAAATACTTTGCAAGTGCAGGCTATTTTACTTTCCAAAATGCAAATTTTCTAATTTCCCTTGAAGATTCTTCATATTAACATTGTCTTAAAAATTGAGTGTGTCTTGATTTTTAATGTAGTTTCTCAGGGTTTTCTTTTTAAAGAAGAGACAGGAGCTGCTTTTTAAAAATTATTTTTAAAGTTTTAAGCCTTTTAAAAAGGCATAAAGCCTTTTTTTCCTCTTTTTCCCCCCCTCTTTCTCAGTGCTTCACAGGATGTTAAAATAAGGCCAAATTCCCAAGCTGTCCACATTTTTGTCTGAAGAACAACTGTAACTTTCCACTGAGCTCTTAAGAAGGAAGTGTAAACATTCCAACTGTGTTTATGTGGGAGCACAGATAATTAAACATAACCTACATTTCCTGACATTATATATATATATATGCCATTATGAAAACTGTCTAGATCTAAGTCCAATTTAGTTTTTTTTAGATTAATGGCACTGATGCTGACTTTCCTTTGTCCTCCGAGGAGACCACCTGGATAGAAGACTCTGCAAAGTGCACCTTTTGCAGTGCTCCTGGAAAGCTAATCCCAACAGTGGCTGATCGGAAGGAACAGCCTCAGGAAAATGTGAGTCCTCCCGTGCTGTGTGAGCATGGCTGTAGCATAAGCTTCTTCCTGGCAAAAAGGGAGATTGACCACCTCATGGTAGTGGCAGGGAAACAGACTCTACCCACTTCCACACCATTCATCTCTCTTACCCTCCAAACTAGGCTGCTCCATTCAAACTGCCCAGCAGGGTCAGATCCAGACTCCTCAGTAAGGAATCACAAGGAGAAGTGCTCCTGGTCCCAGGCCAGCAATTTAACAGCACAGGCATAAGATTTACAGGGTCCAGGCAGCCTTGAATTCATGAGTAAGGACATCACCAGCGAGGCACAGGGTATCCTGGGACATCCCCTCCTACCCAACTGCCAAGAGAAGCAGGGCCCCAGGGCTTGCTGTCCCAGCATCATGACCCTGGGAGGGCAAACAAAGACTGGAGTTCTGCTCCATCAGCCAGAGGCTGGAAGGGATGCCCCTGACAGCTCGGGCCCCTGCAGCACGGCTCCTCTCTTCTCTGCCTGCTTCTCCTCTCCCTTCCCCAGCCAGACAGCATTGCAGTTTCTGCCAGCATGCAAGAAAATTACCTGTGATTTATCACACAATCAGTGATTTTGTTGGCTTTTTTATTTTGGACATAGAAGCACATTATCCTGCTCTCCCATACTGAAATATAGAGGTAGCAAATCCTCCTGCCTGGGACTGTCTATCTTTTTAGCCTCATAAAAAGCCTGAAAAATGAAAGCAGGAAAAAAATGGTGAGTTTGTTGCTTTTTTGTCCCCCTCTATCCCTTACAAGCAGGAAAGAATTCTTAGCTATTCTGCAGAGCCAGAGCCTGCACCTTCAGGTTATTAAATTTGTGCCAGAGCTAGGGCTGGAGTCAGCCACTTCAAGAGCACAAAATGCCTCCACCTAGGAGCTGCTGTGATGAGTCCCTCAAGTCCCTACCACAGACACAGCTCGAGCACGGTGCCTTTCTGCACTTGACAATTGGCTGCTGCACTAACGATGATCTCTCTGATTCCCCCTCTCCTAGTTGCTCTCCATTGTTCCTAGAAAAGCAGGTGGTAATGCTGGTTATTTCTATTAGAAAGTATTAAACTCTGCTCTCTTGTAATGCTGGGAGCTAAGCCCTTAGCTAAGAAATGTTTCTATGTTGCTTGTCAGGACCTTGCAGGATAAATTACTTGTGTGTCTGATGAAAAGAGGGCCCTTAGCAAATTATATCATCAGAGAGCAGCTAATAACATGCAATAAAAAGAATTATCTTTGTATATGAAATGTGAAAACACAGAAGTGAAGGAGGAATTTTCCTCAGTTATTTGAAAGGGTTTAATTAAACAGTGAGCAAACAAACAAAAAAGCCCAAGGCAAGGTGGAAAGCTCAGAGTGGGATGGTCTGGCAGCGCTCTGGGGTTGGTACCAGTGTGGGGGGAAGAAGGCCTGGGGCAGCACATCCCCATCCCCTCTGTCCAGGCAGACACGCCCACTACACTTCCCCATGGAGCCCCAGGTGGCCACAATGGAAAAATGTGGGCTAGTTACCTGTACCTATGAGGGGAAGCTGCCATAGAGTTGGTTAGCTTTAGGTCAACATTCATGCTGGTTTTTTTCTCATCTCCTCACAAAAGAATGACTTAGGTGACCAATTTCCTGCAGTCTAAGTCGTTACACGAGGTGAGTGATGGCTTTAGTAAAGGCTGCAAGCATCTAAGCCTTCAAATAATAATTTTTGACATCCCATTCCCAGTCTCCAAAGTTTCCCATCAGAAAGCTGGTATCTGGGGGAATCAGTAAATCCCATCTCAATTTTACAAGTCTTCCCTGTGCTGAGGCTAATTAATGGACATCTTCAATGTCTAACTAGCTGTTACAAATAATTTTAAATAGCTTTTGCAATAATGCTCCCATCAGACTCCTGCAGTCCCACCATTTGCCTGCAGACATGTTGGTCTTTCATCCATCACGCAGCAGCCAGGTTTTACAGCCCAACACCACGAAGATCCTGAGCAGCACTAAAGCATCGCTGACCTGCCACGGCTCTCTCCTGACCTCACAGGACCATGCACTTCCCATCGGTGTCCGCCATGCACCGGCTGCTGGCTCGCCTCCGAGCTGGGCCTGGCTGCTGCACCCCACCCAGCCTCCCCCAGCACCTGCAAATTAAGGGCAATACTAAGTGACCACTCTGGTATTTGTGAATAGAATGCGATGATTTTGATGGGAAGAAAAAAGGAAACTGACACAAACTCTTGCTTATGGACAGGCTCAGGCTTGCTCACGGCTGGCGCTGTAACATATCACAGATGTAAAGTTAGATTTCTATTTCTTTCCTGTCGTTTTTCTCCATGCTACAGCCCAAGGTAACACTGAGGAAGGCCAAGCCACTCCTGCAGCCCAGTGAGAATAAACTTCTTCATGCTGCAGCAGGAAAAACTCAATGCAACACATGCTGCAAATGATAAAAACTCCCCATGTGCCACAACTCTCCTTGGACTGGTGTGCCCAGAGCCGACTACCCAGGATGTCATGACATGGGGAGCATCAACTTCTATTTGTATCTGTAAATGTGGGCTGTTTTCCCTCACATGCTGCCTTTCCCTTTCCTTTGCAGCTTGCCAAGGCCATTTCCCATACCCAACCACACACACAACCATACACACACGCTTGGAAGATCTCTTTTTAGCATAAAGCTGACAGAGCAAAAGAAATTCCCATGTGCAGGGACTTTCAGAAGACTTGTATGTGCAATAGGAAGAGGGGGACCGTGGAAAAATGACTGGGTTAAAAAAGAACACAGTGTGGAAATTGCTGGGGGAAAATACAGTTGCTACTCCCTGGATGTAATATTGTCAGCACATCCAAACTCCCACACACAACACAGCACAACCTAAGGGGGACTAAAGGGAGGGTGGAGAAGAGTAGAGATAACATGGCCAGGCTCTGTTGAAACCCTTGCAGAGGAGGGAACTCAGTGGTACTTTCCAGCTGATAAGCCCCACGGCAGCTGAAAACCAAGGGAGATAAAGGAGGAAGTCCTGCTGTTGAATCAGCAACCGTGGTGAAATCACTCTCCTTGGACTGGTGCATGTTCCCATCAGAAGGGTCTCAGCTTTCTGGAGGTGTTGACAGAGCAACCAAACACAAAAGTTTTGAGTAAATCTCCGCTTTTCACATGACAGAGACTCACACACACAGCCCACACTCCACTCAAGGGGTTTTTCTGCCCTTCAGGGACTCATTGTTCTTGAAGGGGTTATCCAATTTCTGTAGTGTGCTTTTACTGAAGGACAAAAACTTATCAAAAAACAGCCCCGGACTTGATTCATCAGGTGCCGGAAGCGAATTTTGAATGGAAAAAATGGAAGTTTGGTCTAGTTCCAGACAGTTCTTGGGACCAGGAAGCTGTTGGGTCAAAATTCACCCAGCTGTGTATTTCTCCCCAGGGCCACCCTGGACCCATGCACTGGCATCTACTTGGGCTGGGAGAGGGCCAACCAGAAGCACTGGAAGTGGTCTGACTTCAGCCACCACTCCCACAGCCTTCCTTTCCAGTCCATGACCATGACACAAAGGCCACATCACCAGTGAAGCCCTGGTTTAGGATCAAATTGACTTACTGTTCCCCAGGCACAACAATCCTGTCTGTTTCCATGTGGGGTCCTGGCTCCTTGTGAGCACTTGCTGTGATATCCCTCCCTGGCCGGCTCCTGCCTACCAGCTCCTTGGACAGCAGCAAGGAAACCATGCAGTGGAGATAAACCTAGGTCTGCCGCATGGGACTGGTCACAAATTTTCATGTGGGAAAATCACTATATTGTTCAAAACCAAATTTCCTGCCTGTGTGACTCTTAATGAAATTCCCTCTCAGGAAAGCATTAAGATGAGTTGAAATGCTGTCACTGAAGGGTAAGAACAAGACTCACAAATTCATTTTGAAACTGTTTCTTTTCAGAACATTAGTATTAAATGTCAATATAAGCACAAAGCTTCTGATTTTATCTAAACGGCATTTCACTTAACATGAAAGCATGTGGGAAGAGGAACACCAAAATCCATTGGTATTTGTTGTCACTCACTCAGGTTTCCCACTTCTGCCCCCTCCTCAGAGGTGGAAATGCTGCTCTGGCCAGCTCAGTGCCAGTGTGATTGTCCCAGCCTACTGGTGTGTAACCCTGTCCTTTACTAGAGGCAAACACAACTGGTCAGCACTGAAATTACAAGGTGTTGCTCATGCTTGGCTGGAGGCTGAGGCCTCAGGGTGAAGGATTCAAGTCATCTTCCCTGGTGCATGCACAGACTAAATGTTGCCAGCCCTCACAACTCTGTACTCACAACTCCCCACAATACTCTATACATGGTCACAGGCACATTGCTAATGGAAAGAAACCTCTGTGGTGGCTATTCAGGAGGGTGGCAATGAGCCAAGACCCCAAGTGTGCAGAGCCATAAAGCACTGGCAACTGCACTTTGACCTCCAAAATTCAGACTTCTTCTCAGGACCATCTGCTCTGTTAGATAAGGAAGTCATCTTCCTTGTCCCACTATTTCTGGGCAGCCCACTCCCACCCGAGCTGGCTCAAGTCATCAGTTTAGTTCTTTGCTCCTCAGTCCCCTTGTACATATGCTAGAAGAGGACCAGCTCCCAGGGGAATCTGCAGGGTTAGTGTGCTCCACAAGCATGAAGGGAAAGGGCACCCCTGACACATTGCATGGTGAAAGGTTGGGTCACAAGAGATTCAGGACGCTCTCCCACTTGGCCTCCCCACAGAGAGTTTTGCATTAACACCCTTCACTCTGCACAGACTCTCTTTGCAGCTGAAAGATCCCGAGAAAAGGTCACCCACTAAGGTGGCCAGAAAGCGAAGACAAGTTCCTCCTTCAGTCTGAAAACATTCAGCTCAGGACCCTGCTCCAAGAATCAGTGTTGCAATACTTTTGGCAATCTCTTTCTCATTGATATCACTTCTTGCATTTCATTATCTTCTACCTGCATGAAATACTGAAATGCAAGAAATTTGTGCTCACAGCAAGCAGTCACATCAGCATTTCAGACCAACTTTTCCCTTAGCAGGGTGGCAACAGTCACTCTGCGATGAAATAAAGCTCCTTTCTTCAAGCTCACAATGCCCATCTGTACATCAGGTCCTTGTAACACCAGGTTTGCCTCAGCTGACAGCATGTAATGGATCAGTCTGATCAGCAGTTACACACCAAATGTGCAGTAGTTTGAAGCACATGAGCTAGAGCTGATAAACTGGAAATTTTGGGAACTGGTTGTGCCAAGTGTGACTGATGAGCCTGCTTTGGCTCTCAGCCAGAGATACCTAGGCTGGTGGATGGGATGGCAAAGAGCAGCTTGGGCACAGGGACCAGGAGCAATCCAAGTGAGGGAACACGAGATGTCTCTTGGGTTTCTAGGCTCCAGTTGACGGCAATTCCCATGGCTTAGTGGCATGGTTGGCCACCACTGAAAGGGACCAACTGGTTCTTTTTCTTTTTTGCTCTATTTAGAGGTCTTTATATCAAAGATCTGTTTTTCTCCACAGTATTGGGTTGGTTTTAGAGCTCAATGAGGATGAAAATGCACAAGTGTAGGAGAAAACAGCATTTGTGGACAGAGCTGGATCTACCTGCAGTCACCAAGATTTGCTTCAGCAGAACAGACTTCTTCCCCTTTTCACACCCATATCACTCTGTCAATACCAAATATGTAGTTTTAGAAAAAGACTATTAAGTTTTGCTTGAAAACCACACGGCACAGCAAAACAAGGTTTTGCTGCAGGCATCACTGTTGTACAAGCTAGACAGGCATTCACCTCATTTACAAGGTGCAATCCAAAGGGCCAGACCCCTAGAAGAGGCTCCAAGTGACCAGGAAGCTCTAGTCACACACCACTGCCCCATACCTCTCAGACAGAAGCCAGATTCCAGGAATTTGGAAGGAGAGTTCTTACATTGACAGTTCATTCAAATGACATCATGAAAGCCAAGAAGGTGAAGGGAAGCTTCATGCTGACATTATAGGGGACAAACCACAATCTTCTGGATGATGAGTTTCTACAACTCCAAGGGCCAGAAGAGCACTATGGGGTAATGAGAAACTCTGGGTAGATGAGTCTGTGAGTAACCAGGCAAGAACAGCCATTAAATACAGTAAAATACTGGTGTTTTCTGCCACCAGCTCCCAAGATTTCTTAGTACAAGCCAACTTGGCTAAAATATGTTCTTGTATTACAGTTGTGGTTCACAGCTGTGGTTTCTTCCTCCTAATAAAACTGCAAGGAAAGAGGCCATTTAGTCACACAAGGTTGCTTGTCAGTAAAGAAAATACAAATTTACTTTTATTATAACCATAAAGAGGCATTAATTTAACAATTAGCTGTACATTCCATTCAGCACTCAGGTATATATCTGTGCCAAATAAACTCAATTCTCTTACTGCTAAAAAAAGAACACTTCTCAGCAATGCACCACCCGTGCTTACAAGATGTTTATTGTCTCTGTATTACAGTTACCTTGACAGACAAGCCTCAGGATACAGAATAAAGCTTTACTCTTGGACCAAAATAGGAGGCAACGTTTTTATTAAAAAAAATTAAAAACAGCAAGTTTCTAGTCAGATAATATAAAGCATCTTAAATTAATCTTTTGAAAGTATTTACATTATTTGTAAACGTAAATATCTGAAACTGTACACATTTAAACAAATGTTCATTTAGCAAACAGGCTGTATAAACGATTGCTTTTCTAATCTTTCCACCAGCTGTCCTAGAGCTGTCTGGGTACTCTAAGAGAGAGAAAAGATTCCAAGCACAGGAGTGACTACTGCCATGGTTTACCCTTCACATGTCTTCTGTACAATGTCTGTATTAAGTCAGTCCTAACTCTGTACAGTGACCATGAAGTCCTTCTGAAAAACTTTATAAAAAACAAATATACATATATTACAATGCACTGGACATTATTTTACAGCCTGTATTTCTACATAAGTAAAGAGAGGGCAAGTTTCTCTCGGTTAGTTCCTTTAGTTAATTTTTAAGGATTCACGTAAGGTCCTATGAGTACCATTTATGTACCTCAGCACCACTGCTGTAACACTTCTTGTGGTAGCTTTCAATCCTACCATCGTATCCTCCAGCCTTTTTATAACAGGAAAATTATTAAATCAAAATACCACTCATGTGCAAGGAAATTTCTTCAAATTCAAAAGTACAGAACAGGCTTTATAAATAAGTTACAAATCTGCCACATCACCCACTACATTTTCATTCTGCAGTGCTGCACAATGAAGATTTATACACTGAGACACCCTGAAGCATTCACTCCATTAATGGCCAGGCATTTGGCATTCAGCTTTCCACAATAATGTCCAATTAATGCACACTTAACAGTGTGCACTCTCTACCAGTTACCAAGTACTTACTCTCTCTTTACAGTGTTGATTTGACAGCCTTACAACATCCATTTTCAGGCGTCCCCACATCCCCTTATTAGCTCTTACTCCATGGCACAAAGGCTGTGCAAGTTCCAGCCCCAGTTCCCACTTTAAACAATGTGACACCACTATCTGATCTTGGGAAAGGCAATAAACCCCAACTCTACCCAAAAACTAAGTACCTGAAAACCTCAATGCTAAGTGTTGCTGTAAAGCATCTGAAAACATGCAGTTCCCTCAGAAACAAAAGAAATTATATTGCACAGCTTTCCATTACAAATCCCAAGGATCTGAGACTTTTCACATGGAGAAAGGCTAGACTGCGAAACTTCAGGTCAGACCTCACAGCTCCCAGTCACAACAGTGTACAACAGACAGCACATCCACTGTTTCAAGAAACACTTCACATTTGGGAAATGAAGTTTTCCCAAGTAAGAACCTCTGAATTATTTTCAAGCATGTGGTGGATTACCAGGATTTTCAGGAAAGTCAAATTAAAACTCAGAGTACGCCTGCTTCATTCAAATCGTCATACCAATGTGCTTATCTCCCAAGTCTCACAGGTATCTATTACTGCTCTCATTTGATTCCCTGCACTGTATTTCCAGCATGTCTTTGAAAGTGTTACTTTCCATTGCATATATCAACTCATTAAGGGAAAGCAGGAACGGTTTTTACATTAAAAAATAAATAAAAAAGGTTTTCAATTTTGAAATATCTGGATAAGGCAGTAATTGAGCTTCCACAAGAGTGATCAGCAAAGGGTTTTTTGTTTCATTTCCTTCTCCCCACTTCTCAAGCCAATGAACAGAAGACCTTTAACAAATCAACAAACCTGCTCATTTTGGTTTTTTTCCCTTAAACAGGGTTAAGCAGCCTGAATAGTTTTGATGTAGATCGGACTGCACAGTGGGATCCTTCGTTTACTTCAAGCAAATGTCTCTGCATTCCCTTCACTGCCTGGCATTCAGCTGAAGCTTATTCCAAGCAGCCCCACTGTTGGGCTACTTGGACATCGACAACAGTAAGTTCACCTGAAAGACAAAAGGAAAGCCTACATTAGACAGCCAAGTTTCAGAACTGAAGTGTCACATTTTACCCTTTAAACATGATTCCTAGGAAGCACATGGATCAGAAGGCAGCTACAAAACAACTGGGCAAAATTTCCAGTCAAATGCCTACTGACAGGCTTTTTAAAATGCAACTGTTGCTCATGCTGACTACCCAGCCCAGCAGTCACAAACTACTGTGACAAACTTCCTAAGATAACTTCATGCATTGTCAAGAAATTCCAAAAGACAGGCACACTGGCAAAGTGTTACCATTCGTCTCAGATATCTGAAACACATTTGGGATCCTTCACAATACTTGTTTCCCATAGATTACAATAGGGTTTCCCATACACTTCAGTTTGTAGGATAAGGGATCCTAGGGTTCATCAGATAAACTATCAGAGGAAGCCATCTCCTCTAGGATAACACCACCTCCTTATGGTGCATCAATCCCCCTCAGTGCTCCAGGACAGTTATCACACACTCCTGTAGTTACACTCACTGCAGGCCACATCCTCTAATCCATAAACTAGATTACCTGTTTAAATACTGGCACCCTGTGATAATCAAGATTCTACCCACATTCCCTAGACTACTAAGGGCAAAGTGACATTTTTAAAAGCCTACTTGGTTTCTGACAGAGAATCCTAATACAGGGAATTCTTAACCCCAATCATCTCTGAGACTGAAGACCTTACGATGTAGAGTTACACTTCCATAAACATCTGCACATTTTCTCAATACAATTTACTTCAAATGCACTCTAGTAATTCATTCTCGGGCTACCTAATGTAAAAGTTGCTGCTTTTTGTATTCGTCAAAAGCAAGACTGCCTTCAAATGCACTGTTTTTTTAAAGGCATATTCATTGGCTTTGAAACCTTCATGAAAAGACAATGCCAAAAAATGGCAAGATTTTTCTACAATGCTATACAACTCAATTCCCAGCAACATCAATCACCACCTTAGTTTAAGAAAAATTATTAGATATTCATTAAAAAAACCCAGCCAAACAAAGCCCCCTCCTAGCCAAGAGCCTAAAGATCAGATACAGCCCAAAGTTTAATCATCCAGGATTAAGGGGGATAATAAATAAATAAGGATTCTGAACACTGGAAATAAGAAAAATGAAAAAAAATCAATGTTTAAAAAAGCCAGTCACATGAAAGAGCAACTTATAAAATAGGGAGCTTTAATATATACCTGTTCCATTGAAGGACAAGCTATGATCTGGAGGTCTTCATTACTAAATTCTTCCTTTAACAGAGCATGGAGTTTCTGGAACATTTGCTGAATGTTATTCTTTTAAAGGAAAGAAAAAAAAAATCAGTATTAAAAAACACAGCACCCATCTTAAATATGAAACAGAACAAGCACAATGTACATGGAATAACTACTGAAGTGACCAGGTAGGGAGACACAGTCAAGCTTTAAGAACTCTTCTATAACAAGCACCAAAACAGCTACAAGGAATCCACATGAATCATGAGATAAAAACTTCATGTAAGATGTGCTAAACTGAAACACTGAGTCCCAAAGACTTAACCTGGAAGCTTAAAACTCAAGCTTGGTTCTTCTGGTGGTTTACAGCAGGTTTTCCACTGAATCTGTATCATCCTCTCTGCCTCTGGTGCTCCTGCCCATGCATAACTGACCAAAATCAACTGGTTTAGTGTGGGACAGAGTTAACTTTCTGTATGGTAGCTCCTATGGTGCCAAATGGAAGATGTACAGAATGGAGAGCACCAGCTACTTCCCTGTAATATATGTGTGTTTTGTAGTACAACAGAGAGCAGTAGAGCTGTTTGGATATGGCTTTTTTAAGGTAAAGATATCACCATGAAACACCTACAGGAAAACATGGCAGCAATACTCACCCTGACTGGCTTAAACAGAATTAATTCTGTATCTTTATTGGACAAGTATAAGGACATGCTTCGTAAAGTTGATGGTAACTTTGTTTTTATTGTCTTGTAAGTCGAAGAGACCAGATCGTTTATCTTTGCTGAAAGCAAAAGAAAATATGTTTAATAGGCTAAAACGGAGTTCTGCTCACTGAAACCCACACTCCAGAAAATCACCTCCACTCACTCCAGTTCTGGGGTGGATCATTACCACAGATTTGAGTGGACAGGAGAGAGGGGGCAGCTGAGCTGTGCAGTATCAAACACATCACAGAATCACAGTGTGCCAGACACTGCTTCCTTTCCCTGCAGAAAATGCATCCACCCCATTTCTGAAAGCTCCCACATCCTCATGAGGTTTCTGAAATCACAGCCCTCCAACAGCAACAAAGTTCCACATAGTGTCCCTCCCAGAAACCTTACCTGGAAAAGAAACTGCTGGAAAATAAACAGTGCTAGTAAAGAGAACAGAGTATCAGAAATCCTCCTTACTAATCACAGGCCGTGTCTGTGAGAGGAAAAGCTGCACAGAAATCTGGATTTTGAATCAACCAGACAGGAATGCTCCATCAGACAAGACTTTCTTTATTGCTGGGAACTTTAATGTTTCTACAAGATTGTTGCTTAAAGGCCAGGGGAAAAATACATTCTGTAGTTTTAAAATACTGAAGTTAATATCCTATGTGGGTTTTTCCCCACCTCAACTTCTGCCACATCTAAATTTTCTGCCTAATCCTGCTTCCCAGACAAAAATGACTCCAAGAAACAGCAGAAGCTGCTCATGTAAGCTTTGATCTGCCTCTACACACATAATTATCTCCAAACAAACATTAAAAATACTCCTGAAGAAGCAGGAGATGTTAAGTAGAAGCTCAAGTTAGCCCTTGAGAGTGTCTGACCCATGGAGCAGCACTGAATTATGTATGAACATGGCTGGCTCTGCATCTTAAGAATACGATGCAACAGAAGGTTCCGATGTATGAATTGGAATAATCAGATTTTTTCACCCAGAAGCACAACTTTGTAATGTGAAGAGCATAACAACCCAGGAGCATCTAAAACTGCTCCAAATGTTCCTCTGAAGCATTCACATTTGAATTTTTAAAAAGAGGGAAACAAACCCAGATTCCATTTTTGCACAGTGACAGGAAAACTGAAAGAAAGTAAATACCAAATGTACAGACAACAAGGGCTTCAATGAGGATTCATTCTTTCCTACAAAAGCAAAAGCTTTATCATAACATAATCAATTAATTCCTTAAGCACGTTCCCTGTGCTGTTGCAGAAATGCTGTTTACATGCAAGAACAGTCACAGCTTGAGAAATACTCAAGGCATTCATCTACTGCACCAATTAAATACATATTCTGATGTTTGAGGTTTTTAGAGCTTGCTTAAGACATTTCAAATAGCACACACAGGCTAAAATGGAAGCCAGGACTTACAAGAAAAGGTAGACAGTTCATATACATAGAATTTTTCAAAATCAATCACAGTCTCTCAATCCAAGTTATTCTGGACAACTCTTAAGATTCCTAATAGTTACATGAATATAAACCAAAGTAAATACCTGGTTGTGCCCAAGGTTGCTGCGAAAGGCTGTAATTGGGACCTCCTTGAGTGGCCATTGTTTTTAAAGCAGCTACCTAAAACAAGTAAAATTAACAAAACGATGTTTCTTTCAGTTGAGTTCACAACGAAGGGACCAAGTGAAAATGACATAACCCTCTTAGATACCACAGTGTACAGAATTCTTCATTGCTCTCTCTCTTCCATGACCTGACTTAACACACAGGGGAAGCAGCTTGACAGAAATGCAATTCAAAATTACAACTGTGATCAATTCTTGAAAGTAAAATTCAAAATGGGATTAAATTTACAAAGATTCTTAGACATCTAAGGATACAAAACCTCAAAAAAGATTTATCCTTAAGCAGTTTAGTCAAACTCCCCAGATTCCCAATGAATCATTGAGATCACTCAGACAATCCATCAATCTCGCCAGTTACCCATCCATATTTTAGTTATGCCAGTGACCCCTACCCCAGCATGACAGGCATGAGTAAATTTAATACTGTAATCTTCTAAATTCTCAAAAATCAGCAGCTGGGATATCTGCAGTCCATGCCATGATGTAGCCTGTTTCTGAGAGGTCATGTCACTTATTCTCAGGACCTAAGGTTCAGAATAGATCCTGTTATGAGGTTTTCTCAAGATACCTGGAAATCCTGAGCTCTAGAGCAAGTTCTAGAAAGAAATGAGACTCAAAGACTCCCTCAACATGACCCAAGACTATTTTTGAAAGTTAACAAATGCAGTCAAAGTAGATCCTGCAAAAAGAAAAGCTCCTGCCAACCTTCACACACCTGTTCCAATTCAATGAAAAATTAAAGCTTCTTGATCAAAGAACACAAGGGCTGCTTTTAAAAACAAACCACGTCATGTTTCTTTAACCCATTAATCTCAAAAATGCCTGGAAAATTGCTGTTAGAACTTAAAGGAAAGCACATTATCTTCAGCTAATCACACAGCACTAGCAGCTTGACCTATATCCAATTCCCTTGTCCTACCAGTACTTCAGTTAGGTTAACAAACATACAACACATTTGTACCTTTGTCATGAATTCCTCCAGCTGTTCTATAAACTGTTTGGTTTGCTGCTGAATGAACTGCTCACAAGCTGATTTCAGATGACGATCTACATCTTTCTTGGAGTCGATATAATGTTCTCTGATTTCAGGAGTACCCTTGAACAGAGAACAACAATTCTCTTCTTTTTATTTGCCAGAGATCACCACACACTTTAATGACCCAATTTTTCTTAATGCAATAAGACTCCGCATTACCTCCAGTAAGAACTGTATCAAGGCGTTGTTGCTGTTTAGTCTAAAAAATCTTGAAACTGCCTTAGGATTCAGGATTTTAAAGGCTGCATCTGTGAATCAGAAAGTCACTCACACTGTAAGTCAATGCCATTCAACTACAGGAGCTAGAAGCTCATTTATGCATAAAAGATGGCCCAGCATGAATGAGTATGCCTGTAACATTAATGATCCCAGTACTACTCAGAGTGGATGCACAAATACACATGCACAGAAGCACACAAAGCTTAATTCATTACTTTTCAATGGCACCAATGGTAAACCTGAACCTAATAGTTGCACAGTCTAAACAGATAAATAAAAGAAACTAACTGATATTAACTGCAGTGCTATGAGCATGAAAACTCTATGAGCATGAAAACTCTATGAGCTCTCCTCTTGTTATTTTGTATCACCAAGTGGAAGACTTTTACATAAGCTATTTAAGCATTTACAAACAATATGCAGAATTTTGCACACATTGCCTGGGAAAACCAAGTACAGTTGCATGAAAAAACTCAGAATTTGTGCTTTTTTCTTTTGCACTTAATTGTTTTAGTTAGGAGTAAACAACAAAACATAAAGGTTGATAAACATTCATGTTTATATTCTCTACAGAAGTCCCACAAAGAAAAACCAACAATATCTGTGATTAACACAAGATACTGAAATTATACCTATAGTGTTAAAAGGATGTTGTCAAGCTGAAATCTAGTCAAATTGGGAAAAAGAAAATTATCAATAGTTGCAGTATAGCTTATTACCCTACTGTCAGTCATTTATCATCCTACACACCCATCTGCTTTTTTTTTTTTTCACTTCAAAAGGAATTCTGCGCTCTGTCTTGCTTTATAAAATAGTGGGAGGGAAACAAGACATGAGAGTAAAAGAAATGCTCTCTGAGGCATAAAATAAAGAGGGAACACCAAATACATGGATTTGTAGGTTTTGAACTGAAATAAGAATCTGCACTGCTACACAGTGAAAGGTGACCACAGAGAAAGATTATTTTTGCTCTCTGAATTTTCTACCAGAAATTTCAGAAATTCCAAAGCCTTCCCTAATTCTTGATTTGACAGCCTATGAGCTAGTCCTTTCTTCCACTGCATATTTCAGTTACATGAACCTTAACATTATACTACTTTAAAAAAATTGGGCAAAAGCATGACCTTCACAGTAAGCAGTATCCCTTTGGTCTTAAATTAAATCTTAAATCTGTGTGCAAGAAGTTTTGTTAGAACACAGTAAAACTATTAGTCATGTTATTTTTCTTCTACAACTCATCCCAAATATAAAAGCCCCACTGGCCTATGCTACACCACAGTAAGAATTAAGCACAACATACATCCTTTCAACACCACTGCCACCACCACCCAATTAAAAAAAAGTGTTTTCCATTACTTACCACTACCATCTGCAAAGCACTGGCTGGCACAAAAATTTATTCCATTAAATGAAGATGGAGAACAAACTTGTGTGTCAGCCAGGACAAGACACCAAAAGGATGTATTTGCCCTTTAACCTCCAGTCAACTAGAAACCACTCAACAGGTAGGAGGTTTCATTGATGTTCAAATGCAACAAGTGAAATGGTTAGTATAAGAAATGGTTGCTCCAGAGTTAAGACAGCAGCATATTAGACAGCAGGAAAGAGAAGTTATTTCTTCAGCTTTCTCTTCTGGAATGGGAGAAACTTGACATGCTTCCAATAATTTTTCCCATTATCCTTATAAACTTGGAAAGTTCATGTCAGTTCATTTCTGTATTAAGAGGTTTCTTCCATAATTTTACAAGGGAGCAATAGCACAATTTCAAAAACTATGACCATGGCTACTACCTCTATTTTCACTTCCTACAAGACACATGCTTGCTACATAAATACCATCCAACAATACTGTTGATTGAACTTGCAAAAGAAGAAATCCTTTCCAAAGCAAAAACCTCACAGAAACATCTAGGAAATCTTAATTTGTTCTAGGCAAGTTGACAATGTATTGTTAAATTCACCTGCTAAGCAGCAGTAAGAAAATATATTCCTTTAACAGGTCAGAAAAGAAGAAAGACGTCTCTGTGCAATAGCAATGTAAATTACATAGCTGTTCTTAAAAAAGACTGGATAAATAAGTTAGGTCAGCAGCGAAAGCAGACAAATGCATTTCATACAAAAATAAAGAATTTGTTAGATACATCTTGAATTGCCCTGAGTAGGAGAATGGTTTTGCTTATTTTTCAGAGCAGCTAGGAATAAAGCAAGAGATTAGAAAAAGCATACAGGTCATTGCAAGTGAACATAAAATAAACCCAAAACTTCTGCTGGCACATTAAGGGAGGACAATCCCATCCCATTCTGTAGCCAGCAACTGTTTAGTACCTCTAGTTTTCTTAAGGTCCAGGGAAATTTCCTTAATGGTGAAATCAGTGTGAAAAGGAGCAATTTGTTCACGAAGAATCAAAAGGTGTTTTATTAAGAAAAGCTGTCCATCGACCTGGGTCTACAGCACAAAAGAAAGAACATGCATTACATGTTAAAAAAAAAGCCCACAAACAATTAAATGAAGAGCAAAGTTTCAACATTTACACTTTTATAGTTAACAAGCTTTTTCCATTAGTCTGTAGTGCCATTACACTCTGGGATCAACAAATCCCACTTCTGTACTATTCCTAATACACTGAACTGCAGAAGCAGACTTTATTCCCATTTCTTAGAAGAATTAGATTACACAGCCATATTACTAAATGTCCTCATTAAGTATAGGTATCCACTATTTGAAAGACACAAATTTATTCTTCTTAACAGACACAAATTATTTCATGTAATTAATATAATTTATAGTTGAAAAACATGACGTTCTAAATCTGTTTTCATCATTATGATGACTAAAAGAAAGTTAATGTTCCTGTAATAACCTTGATTAACTGTACTATTCTGCAAGGGTCTTAAAAGGCATTTTTCTCATGTCATTAAACACAGAGCTTAGTTAATTTCTAAACAGTACAGCAAAGATACAAAGAATAAAAGAAGGCCAAGTTCACACCACCGAGATTATCAGTTTTGCACTGCTTGTTATTTTAGCTACATTTTTAGGTGCTGGTTTTAATCTTTGAAGTTCATGGCTCATTGAGGTAAAAGGAGGAGGACTCAAGAATTCAAATTTGCTTTTGCAAGCTGAAGGAGAACGTTCTTTGATATAACGTTAAATAAAACAGTAAAGAAGAAATCAGATTTAAATCTGTAGTTTCGACAAATAGAAATAAGTGGTGGAAAGGGCTTCTTGAGTTCTTTGGGTTTGGCTTTCTTTTTCTAATTCTTATATGCACGATTTCACCAGATAATGTTAAATTAACATGCATCAAGAACAAAGTGGTACAGATCCTAGTTCTGGGCCAACCTATTTAGGATTCACTCCAGGACAAGTTTCATTCTCTGCAATACTTTTAAGTCAATGCTGGCCAGATATGCAGTGCTGGAATGGATATTTTGCTGCAGAATTCTGAATCAGTTACACAGAAAATAGTCACCTGGTTAAGCTAAAGGGAGGTGTAGCTTGAATTTCTTCTTAAAGATACTATGTTTAACAGATATTTTTCAGAGGACACACAAAAGAAATACTTCAAAACAGCTCATTTTCAATCAGAACTAAAACCTTTTTTATTGCTAAATATTTATGGTTTATAAAAATCCAACTATTTCAGCCTACTAAGACTTTTTTTTTTCTTTTTTTAAATTCACTTCCTGGCTGTTAGGAATTAGCAAATTACTACAATATTTAAAGGAACTGTGACAGGAAAAAATAGAGTTTACTCCAACTACTTAAACTAACAGTTGAAATTACTTGATGAATCTGCACTAAATTCTGAGCAACACATGAGATCAAACCTTTTGATAATACAGTTCTGAGCAGACAATATTTAAAACTTCTTCCCAGTGAATATAACAGTTAGAAAGATTTTTGAAAATTCAAACAATAGAGGCAGAGAAAAAGTGAAAAGAGTAGCAGGCAGTGAAAATAAATACAGAGAGCAGAGTCCTCTAGGCAGGAACTTTTCTTCAGGCATCACTTCACTGAATTCCCATGAGTTAGAGCAGCCTGTAAACGTGATTGCTACAATCTGTATTCCACCTTTTCAGACAGGCTAGCATGTGAACCATTATCTTTGCTCTGCAATACATTAACCATAACTAAGAACTGGCAAATCCATGAAGTCTCTGGGGGCAGAGCAACACACTTTGACTAAGATTTTAGCAGAATTCTGAACTGTTGCTTCATGACTTTAGATATACAAGGGGCTACGGGTGGGGGCTGTGGAAATCATAACCAAAGCACAGATTCTGACCTTGTTTTTGCTGATGGAATCAGCAGCTCCCAGCAGAGACTGGATGCAGGCAGATAAGGCCTCTTGCGATAATCCCTGAAACACTGCCCTCTGCAGGGAAGAGGAAATCAGACCAACAAAAAATGTGTTAGCAAAGCTTCGGCAGAATTTTAAGAGTTGCAGTTTGTGAACAATATGTTTACCCGCACATAAATCTCCAGATTAACTAGCTACAAACATGTTGGCTGAATGCAGTGAGACAGGATGGAGCATTCACATAACGAAAAGTTGCTACAAGCACTTGGACGCATGTGTGGGTACCTGGTTGCAGGTACTCACACAAGCGTGCCCTGCTCACCCTGCAGCTCTGAATTGGCACCTGAGTAGTGACATGGTCAGTGACACCCCACACATTCAGAGCCAACAGGATGAAAGGTGTTTTCTGGGTAACCTCGCCAGACACTTCTTCATGTGTCAGGGCAACTACCTGTGCGTGCAAGCTACATCTGCAATAGACACGAGATCGCTGGAGTGAGCTTAACCTCGGGCAGACTCAAATTACCTCACATTTGTGACAGCTTAGTAAACAAACATGACAGCTGCCATGGCCCGGGGGACACGGAGCAAGTCCTTAAGCTGCAGCAACAAGATCCTATGGCTGAGCCAGCCACAGGAACACAGCTCAGCTCCACCAGCACTGCAACAGAGCACACGACAGCCCTGACTGCCCCAAGATTTGCCAGCACCACTTCATTCATGTCTTCCCTACCTACAGGGTACAGGCAAGGGGGTACCAGTTCTGCTACAGTATCTCTGGGGAAAACTAAATTAACTAAATTAACCTCTGTGCAGACACAGAGCCTTGCAAACAACACAGAAAATTACCTCATTTACAAAGGTCTAGCTGAAAACAAGGGAAAATCTCATCTATCTTTAATGGGATTGATATTTTAAGCAATAAAGCATTAGCATTTTCCAGCTTCTTTTTCAGCAATAGCATCTTGGCAGGAGTTTCATATAACACCGATCAAAGATATTTTGAATGCCATTAATGTATCTAATAATGATACAACACATACAGAAAAGCAAAAACACTTGCATTAGTTTCCTCAAAGTGACTTATCAGCCTTATATGCTATTAGGTGAGAGACATAAAACAGATTCTAATGGGAGAGCCTTAAAATATGTGTTAAGGAAAGATTGCTCTTGTTTCTGCTAGACAGGAAGGTTTCTACTGTCTTAAAATTTAGACATGTCTCCTACATTTTGGAACATGAAAAGACGTGCCACAAAAAAATTTCAGAACATTTCCAAAATGTAGAAGCAGTAGAGTCACCATTTTTAAGACCAGAAACATCACCCTGTCTGATGTCCTGCAAAGCACAAAGAAAGAAACACATTCACCCAGTAATTTCAGCAATAAAATCATTCTCTATAATTGACCCAGAACTTTCTATTATTTCTTGTCCTATTCACTCTTCAACTTTGGTGAGACCGGTATCTTAAACATCAGACACTGAATTATTACTGTAAGAGCAATAGATGTACGAATCAGTGCCATTTTTCTAATTCTACAGTTACATAAAACTGTCTTGGAAATGATGAGCTAAATTCATCAGTTCACTTGTTTTACATAAAGACGGCATGAGAAAGACTAAGAGGTTAAGAGGACAGTAATGGTCCATTGCTAATTTATATTAAAATATTTAGACATGGTGCTTCACACGCTTCATAACTTCACCTAAAAAATTAGATAAAAAAATTTTTGCATACGTCTATACATCTGTACAGCTTGGAGAGACACACTAGAGTCCTTCTGACAGTAGGATACCACATTCCATGCAGATCTGCTGGTGAAATTGTGGTTTGGTGCCTGGGATTAAGGGACTCAGCTGAACCTGTTTAAAAGCAAAATACATACATGAAAAACGTGCCCATCTGTCCTTTCATCCAAAGGAGACTGTAATATGAACTGCATTTTATACTGTCTACAAGGAAATAAGACATTTTATTTTACCCAAACAGGTTAATTTCTTTTTCCCTTCTGAGCAGGTCAGTACTAGATTTCTGATGTGAATAGAGCACAAGCCTGTGAGAGACATGAATTTGCTTTTAGGGGTGGCCCAGCTCGACCTTTTTTAATGAGTTCGTTTACAGGCATGTCTCCAATGACACACACCTCCCACTCAACAGCTGAAATGATCAAACCATTACGAAAAAAAAAAAAAAACACAGGAGAAAAGAGGAAAAGAAAGGGTTAGAGATAATGGAATTACAAGAAATGCTTAGAAAAAAACGAATTAATTCTATTAACTTTTTTCATGCTTTCCTTTCTGCTGGGACTATTCCTGCATGGATTAACAGCTGCAGATAGTATAGGGTTTAAACATAATTTTAATAACTGTAAAAGTAACAGCAAAACCAATATTGTCATGAGGTTGTTGTAAATATAAAAAAGTGCTCCTCCTGGGTAACCTTCATAATAATTCTGTATGCTCAAAATGGATTTTCACAACACTGGACGGACAAAAGTCTGTTTTCATTTTATCCTTAAATCAAGCTGGGAAACAGCTGAGTCAATAGCATCAGAACTCTGATTTCACATACCAACCATTAAAAAAAAAGTAAAATTTTTATAGTTTCACCTACTGATGGAAAAAGCAGTTCTGTTCAAAAAGCATTTCTGTTCACGTGATCAGTGCAGAAATCATCTGAAATACTCCAGGTACTATCCTTCTACTTTTTGCAACTATAAATTTATTGTCACAGTAACTAGAAAGCCTGTAAAAACTTAAGTTATCAGTTTGAGGTTCCTAGTCTATTTATTATTCACTTCAGCTACTCCTGCAGGTTCTGAAATGGGAGAAAGGCACCTTTGAAGGGCAAATAATCTCTATTATCTCAGACATGTATTTCAAATTATACCATACAGGTTCCTTCCTTTTCCTGAGTGCCAGGTGAGATTTACAGGACTTGCAAATTCCATACACCTGGGGTAAAGTACAATGAACTCCACTCTCAATGGGATTTGTGGACTCCAGCTAGAAACACCTCCTCCAAACCAAAAGCAAGAAACTACCATGTAATCAAAAAGAATATAAGAAACAACTGATAAAGACCTGAGAAAGATGCTGCTGGGAAAAATAATGCTGTACCATTCTGCACAATGATAAAATAAAAGGAGAAATTCTTCATGGATCTTTGACAATAATTTAAAAATTTGTAACACTCAAATGACTGGCATCAGAACAGCCACATTTTATGGAATTTTATTCCAGTTTACTGTAATTTACAGACACATGGGTCACATGTTTAAAAAGTCAAGGACTAAATTCTGAATTATTGTAAATACCTAAAATTTAAGAGACATGCCTGACACACCAAATCACCTTTCTCATCTTAGCACAGCTAACAAACAAAAGCATCCTCAAGCACACATCTTGATGGCAGGGCTACTTTTCAGCTGAGAATACAAAAGTTCAGCTTTATACAAAGTACAATACATGCTGTTGGCCGCAAACGTAATTGCTTCACATAATGGACCACTGGAAGCACAAAGAAATGCCACCAAAACAAAATTAAGCTGTTTCTCATAAAAAATACAGACAAAGTTCATGTCTCAAAATTTCTTACTAATTTCTCTAGGAAAATAACCCTTTAAGATACATGCAGGTTGCTCACAGATGGTTCAAGTTGATGCTCACATCCCATGAGCTTTATGTAGTAATTTGACAATATGAGATGTATTTCATACCAGATTTAACTAAGTTGCAGGATTCAGGATCTTCTAGCCGGACATCTGAAAATGAAGCCTCAGAAGGCAGCTTCTTCTGTTCCTCTTTTAAACTCTGTGCAATTTGCTGCAAAGAAAGATATACAATAATATTTTAATATCACATAATATTTTAATATCACTGCTTTGGTTACAACAGAGAAAACCATACTGAATTGCAAAAGGAATCAGCTACACTCAGCTCCCAGTGTTTCAAAGACATTTAGAAGAAAGAGGCAGATGTTTCCAAAACAGTAGCAGAAATATTACAATACAATAAAAATTCACAAGTACACATCTGTGTGAAGCACTGTTCTTTCCATTTTGCCTGTTTTTACTGATCTCTAAATAATGACCTGTAAAGCCACCTAAAAAGAAAATCTCAAAATAGGGTAATCCAGTTCAACACTTACTTGAATTTTAAACAGATCATTTTTGTGATGGCTTTATTTCCATAAACGGTATGTGCAGATGGCCCGAAAGTACTCTCTAGTTTATTCCCTCCAGGAGTTCAACCAAAAGCTTTCTGCTAACATTACTCAACATTTCCACACTTCAGCCTTTTCCACTACTTGGTCTGCTTCAAAGCAACAAGAAGCAGCAAGAATGGGCAAAGAACTGCATTAATATTTGAGCAGAACAGCACAAGAAACATTTCTGCCCTGTGCTTTCAACATTTTAATAATTCATTCACTAAGACAGAAGGTCTCTCTAAATAGCAAGGTTTTGAGGTTTAAAAGCAATCAAGTAGCAAAATGAATCTCAAACCAGGCAAAAACTGGAGTCTTACGAGGACATATGAAGAGCAGCATAATTTCTCAATTTGGAATGAACTTTCTCTTCTTAACTGAAGGGCCATAGGACCCTTGTTAGAAAACAAGGCCTCATACAGACCAAACAGCAGCATTACTTGTCTAAAAATGCTTATTAGTTCTTAAACTTTCAGTACAAAGCGCATGCACTCAACAAACTCACTAGGTTCAGGGTTTAGAACCCTATGAATGTCCCACATAATTGCCAAAGTACAAACCGCAGTACACTAAAAGCTTTAGATGTGTATAAAGACAATATCATGGCAATAAGAGTTCACTACTGATAAGTTTCTCACAGTGTTTTGTCTGTTTGCAGGCAAGAATTGAGCACAATAACGTACAGTTACACAACATTAATTTATTTCAGCCCACAGCAAAATATATATATTTTAGGTAGGTAGAGACAGAGAGATAGATTGATAGATAGGTAAGATATATAAGATAAATAGATATAAAGCTTCTGTGTTTTATATAAGTAATGTTCTGATTCTGAAGTCAAACAGCAGCTTCTCTACAAAGTGGTCAGGTGCAAAGCAAGTCCTACAATTTTCTAAGCACCACCAGGTATTCTGGCAGCTAGATGGAAAGCACAATACTACAATAAAATTTGGATCTTGCTAGTCCCTGTTGGAATGGCCATTCTCAGTCACCTCAATCCTTTGACAGCCTGGGCCTCCCATTATGAAGTGAATGGCAATAGTTACTTGGAGGGGGGATCTTTACTATGCTTTACTGCTTCCATGCAGTGTTCATGCAATTGCATATCAAATGAAGTTTGTTCTAGTCAAAAACTCATTTCAGGTTTCTCATTGGTCATTTATTTATTTGAGTTGTTTCATTCTGAAACTTTCGTCAATATAGTATTACCCTTTTAAAGTAAGTAGAATTAGTTTGATCCATTTCAACAGGAACATTGACTCAAAGGGCTTGGAATGACTGCAAGAACGGCCAATACTGGTAAGAATTTGAAAAAGGCTACTGGAGGCCATTGCTAACATGTTAAATTATCTAAACCAAGTCTCCTCTCACACTGCCTGAACACAGGGCACACACATGCCTTCCAAAAGGTAGTTGACCTGTAATTCTGAAAACAAACTTGTGTTGCAGTGGTTTCTACCATCTCAGAGAACCCGAAAAGTCCCAAGCCAGCAGAAGCATGCTGGTGAGACAGTTAAAACCCCTTGGACGTTTCCTGTATGGCTTGCCCCAAAACCATGGTAACCTTTGTATGCTAATCCCCCTAGGTTGGTTGGTTTCAACATGAACCCTCGCTCCTCCCCTCCCTTCTCCCCATTGGATTGTTGTATCTCCCCGCCCTCTCTCCAACCCTATTGGCCCAAAAGGCTATATCCCTGTGCCCCCAGCCTCCCCATTTCCTCTTTCACCTCTGGACTTGTTCGAGAATAAAACCATTGGAATTCAATGCGATTGAGCCTTCTGACATTCGCTATCCTGAGGACACATGAGCTGTCTGGCTCTCGGGTGTGTGTGTTTGTGCTTTTCAACAGCACGGGTGAGAAAAAAAGTAAAAAAGTCTCCTTGCACAGTACCAGACTGTGCTGGCCAAAGTGGTCTGATATCAGAGACCCGCTCAAAATATGCAGGGACTTATTCCACCCCACCACTGCCTGCACGTGACAAACTTGCAGCCAACTGGAACTGTCTAAAGCTTCTCATCAATTCCAGCTCAACTAGAAAATACCTTGGCTAATACCTACAACTTATGAATGTAAATAAAAATTCAGAAGCTTCAAGTTTTGAAAAACCTGTTAACTGTGAGAACTATAGCCAGTGTCACTAAGTTTGACATCTACTTCTTTGCCATCTAGTCTAGGGTCATAATTTAATCAGCAGGTGTCAATTTAAAAATGCCAGTAACACTAAATACACCTAAGATCTGGAAAACCCAAGCTGCAAAGCACTGTACCACACAATTGCATACACAGCATATAAAAAGAATGCCAACCAAGGACAATGAAAAAGCTGAGGCTGTACCTCCATCATTTCCAACTTGTCAGGATAGGCGAGATCACCTGGTGCAGGCTTGTAGCCGGTGATGTCAGTCTGAATGTAAATATGTGTCCTATAGACAAGGCGCTCCTGTACATCTTCCAACATCTGCTTGACACCAGCTGCAAATGCACCCAGTTGTTCAGCTGACAAATATAAGAAAAGGCACAAAATTGTTAATTACAAAACAAGCTTATAGAAACACAAGTTTGAAGTATCACAGATAAAACCATAAAAACCTGGCTTGCTGCAGATGGAGTCAGCCTATTTTTGGAACAGTAGCTTGTAGACAAATTTGTGACAAACAAGGAATTTACTTAACTCCATGCTGCAGTTGCTTCGGCCCCCCAGACTTTCATTAGACTATGAAAATGCAACCTCACACTGATGACATCAGACACCTTGTTAGAATTATGTGCTGTAATTAGTTGAGACCTGGGTACATTACGTGGAATTTCAGTGGGAACAACAAAACAAGGTGGCTTTGGTTCTGTAACAGTCAATGCCTGTGGTGTGACTGTGTGACAAAAACAGATGAACCAAAGCAGCTCACATCCAACTTAAGAATTATTGTATCAGCCCAAATTTAAGTAGTAGGAAGACACTTCTTATGATAAGCCAAAAGATTAAGTCAGCAAGTTTTTGCTCATTCCCAACAGTGCTACAATTATACTTCCAGGAAAGTGAACAATTTTTCATTATTATTGGCACAGCTTCAGTGACAAAGAGCTACACTGTGTGATACACCAGCTATGATTTCTCTTTACTGCCTGGTCCAATAAAGGCTGTGAAAGGATTCCATTATGCACTGGTCATACTAAGGAAATGAGACATCAGGCCAGCTCACTCCTAGGAGACTTGGAGCTCTGCATACCTACAAAACTCCAAATCTACACTGCTACTTAACTCCTCTGCTGAAGTTACAATTTCTAGTCTGCGGAACATGACATTAACGAGAATTGAAAAAAAATCAGTTTGCATTGCTTTGTTTTATCATCATTATGCAGAAAGCCCTACACGGATGATGCATTAACAGGCCCAAGAGAAGCAATTTGTTCATTTGAAAAGTTAATTTAAATCAATCCTGGTGCATACAGATGCACTGGGTGGATAGTTGCTTGCAATTGTACAATCTAGAGAAAACATGACTAACATCAGCACATTACTTTAAATGAAGCTATGCACAGACCCATAAATACAGACCTTCATTATAAATGAAAAAATAAAATTCATTTTACACAAACATGTCAAAGATGAGGTAAGGTTAAGATCCACTAGAAAAAAAGAAGCATCTAGAATTTTTTTTTTTACTATGCAATTAAATAATTTTATCGGTTAAGAAGACACTTAAAAACAATCATCTTCCATCTATGAGTTACCATTGTTCTGTACATGATCCTCAAGCATCTCATTTTTGAGAATCCCACAGAGCTCAGAAAGTGTCTCTAGGTGAATGACATGGATGATCATTGGCCTCAGGACATCATACAATGAAAGACACAACTTCTCCAAGAGTTCACTATGAAGTAAAAATAAAACAAAGCAAAATAATTTCAGGATCCCCCACAAGCAAAAGAAAATTTTATCACAGATTATTTTGTGGCAAAGATTTTTGAAAGAAGGGTGAGAAAAGAAGTGCCATAGAAGACTTTAGGCAAGACTGTTTAAAACATAAATCCATTATTTCCTACAAAAAGTTTTCCTTTTAAAAGATGCGGTACACCAACTGCTTAAAAATGGTGTTAACAGTCTATAATTAATTTTAAAATAAAATTTAAAAAACAAAAAAACCTACACACACCATCAAGAACTCAACCTGTCACAAAGGGAAGATGCCACAAACTTAAGTTTACTTGGCTTCTGTGTAAAAAAATGCTCCTGCTGAGCTCAGAATCATAACCCCAACTTCTCCTCAAGAAAAAGCTCATCTGATTCCAAGTACTCAACAATGTATTAAAACCAGGGGCACACAAAGAAGGACACAGGATGAGAAGCTTGGTAATGTTTTCTGTAACAACTACCAACATCCCAGAGTACACTTTCCAATCTAACTGAAGTTATGGTATCAATGCAGTGACACACCAGAAATCCCACTTCAATTTATTTTTTTCTTCCATGTTCAAAATTATGTGTATCTTGGTTAAGACACCAACAGCAATCACTCTAGACATTTTTGCCATTCTCAATGCTCCCTTCACTAATCACAGATTAGGCACTAATGCTATTGCCAGTAGCTGAAAAAATTCAAGTAATTTCCCAGTCAGACTTGGAAATATTAACACCAAGAACACTGACGTAATCACAGTGTGATAAAGATACTGAGTTTATTGCACTGGTTTTTTTTCTAATTCACAAAGAATGTCTGTCAATAGGACAAAGACACTTCAGTTCCTAAGAGAGGGAATGAAAATGCTCATGAAAGAATACTCAGAAGAAACATTTTGAATGTCTCTTCCTTTGCATCCTATAGCACTGTAAGCAACTTGGTAAAACAGTAACTCTCCATGTTAAAAGCAGAAACAAAAGAGAAAGTTTCACCAGCTTTATTTGTAAATGCAATACTCAATCTAAGATCTCTACTCTTGGCTAGAATTTTGGAAAACTCTTATCTGTACATAGACACCTGGCTGTAATGTCTTCAGAGCACCTTAGCACTGCAAGAAAGAAAATGAGGCTATGTATTATGCTAACAGAAACCTAATGAAGCCATTATTATTGGAAATATTTTTCTTAAAATATTTTCTTTAGATGTAGGCAAAAGAAAAGGGAAGAAAGTTCTTAGGAAATGGGGTAACTACATTCCATCAAAATTTTAAAAAAATCAGAAGTCTATTCTCATTCTTGATGTAAATAGCACTAGTGACAAAATTCCTGTCTGAACAACATTTTACACTGATTTCAGTTATGGATGTTAACTCCATGATTTGTACTGTGATAGTTAAACTGGTTCTTAAGCAAATTTAGTAAGGTCACCTCAAACTCTGAACATGCCCCACACGAGGCCAAATTTCTCAGAAAAGACTGGGACTACTCTGGCACTGTGGCTTATTTCTAGTGAGGCTTTACGCAGTTTTGGTTTTCATTTAGCTTTGAAGGATGGGGAGGGTAGTGGGCAGGTTTTTTTTCGGGTTACATACTTGCTGGACTCAAGCTGCACCAATTTAAGACACTACAACATTCAAAACCAGTGTCTTGATTATATTAATAGGAATACACTTTATTTATGAACTTCATACCACGGGAACATGACCTACCCAGATTTCAAAATTAAGTATCATTACTAAAACATACCAGAAAACTGGAGAAGGGGCATAATCTACTCAATTGCTTTACTATTACAGGTCTCTTGTAAAAAATTTAACAATACTTTTACAATGCAATTACTCTGAAGCAACAGCCTGTCCCTCTTTTACATTTAGGCAGAGGAGATAGAGACACTGTTCTTGTCAAGTATCCACTACCCTGCCTTCTGTTCAGCCCAAATACAGGCAACATGCAAATATGCCTTGACAATAAGGGCAGCTCATTAAATCCTTCCAGAAAAATAGCTGGAGTTCATCAGCTACTTCCAGATTAAAGTGCTTAAATGAAAGCACTTGTGCAACAGGTTGTGCAAAAGAGGCTGTACAAAAACAGCTGAGAGTAGTAGACTTCTATGACTATTTTCAAAGTACCTATCTCTTTCAGACTATCTACAGAGCATTTACAAAGATTATTTATGGATAATAGGAGCTATCAGCTTTGCTTGAAGAAAAAGGAAACACAAGAACACCAAATTCTGATGCATAAAGTGATTAAGTTGGTTTTTTATCTTGCTGGTTCTTACCAAACTCCTTGAACACAGCCCTATTTGCCATATAATATTGTTCGCTACATCACAACATACTAAAAACGACATGCAGTAAAACAAAACCAGCATGTACCACCTACTCCAGTTTTGGTGTGGGTTTTGTGAAGAACTCGTTGTAAAGCTGATGCTCATCCTGACATACATGGACCATAAAGGCACAACCACTTCGTACCTGTATTCACAGAAATACAAATTCTTGATTATTAAATTCTTTTCCTTGCATCAGTATCACAAGAGGTATTACAGGTATTATTACTATATATTATACATTGTGTTGTGATTATTACAGATATGATTAAACTGAAGCTTTGTAAAATGCAAAATTAATGAGATGAACTCTAAAACTGTGGACTGAAAAGACATTGCTAGCTAAATAATAGCTCATTGTACAACTTTTGTCCCTTTTTTGTTTCTGAAATTTAAGTAGCCACATTTTATGGGGTTTTTTTTTTATTCTCCCTGCTTTGTGAGGTTTGTAACAGGGTGGTTTTTACAGAAACAAAACATGTACGGCTCGAAAATACTAGTAAAATGTTAATGATTCAAACCCACAGACAGCAGTGGGTTACAATTCTGCATGTAAATGACTGAATTAAGTAAGTTCATTTTACCTGGGGGAGATGGGATTAAAACATAACAAAACCCACACAACACATGACTACTTTACCTACCAGAGCACAATGATCTCTGTTATTCTGACTGGTTAATTCTGTAACAGTGCTAGCGATACTTGGACCAAGCAAGAGCTCCCGCTGGTCGAGATAACATTGATGGATTTCATTGAGAACTTGTTGATACCTAGCCAAGAAATTAAAACAGTAACTGAGTCCCAAAGATCATTTTCTGGCACACATAAAATGCATTCTAATACCCTCTTTAGGTCTATATAATTTCAACCTTTAAAACTTTCTTTTAAACAAATAATGTGTTGAACAGTACTTAGACAAAAGTAAGTATTTTCAAAACTTAAAACTGTTGAAGATAAATTATGCAGACATACTCACTCTGGCATTTTTTCAGATCTTTGCTCTACTTGTTCGATAAGAGTCTACTCAAAAAGAAAAAAGGGAAAAAAACTATTATCAGTTAATTACTTTTTTGTAATAATTAGAAAATAGTTTGCAGTATTTTTCCACGGATACAATATGCAATCTTAGGACATTCACACTTGCACAATATGCAATCCTTGCATTCACACTAATAAATTCAAACCTTATTTTCATAACTTCCTTTTTAAAAGTTAGTTAGTTAGTTACCAGCCTATTTACTCTGACTTTGGGAGCAGCTGCTCTGAATTTCACATAAAACAGTGTGAAGGCATTGTCAGAATTTGGCACAGATGAAGGATCCTGAAAGAAGAGATGAGTAATTGGTTAAAAAGCAAAATACTGTATTTGGCTTCTAGTATATAATGGCTGAGATAATCAGGCTCTAAAAGAAGGTATTGGCTCTTTATGCTTATGCTTCCAGTGGAACGGCTCTTGGCTACTTCCCACCAAGAAAGACGTGCTGGTTTCAGAACACAAAGTCAGACGGAAGAACAAAACCCAAACCAAAAGTTTCATCAAACAGCCTCTACAGAAAAAAGGAACATTTTCAGTAATTATGACATTCTTCATTAGACACAACAATCTTCTCTGGACCTGCCAGAGTAGTAGTGATTGTTGGTCCTTAATCTGTAGTACTGAAACGGAACAAATTTCCTTTTTATCTGCCAGTCCCAAGGCAGAGGAGCTAACTTGCAGCTCATATTCAAGCTCCAACTGGAATATCAAGTTTTGAAGCAGCTCCCCCTGCAGTTCCCCAGCCCAGCTGGGCAGGCAGCTTAAAATTAGACAAATTCTAGCATTAACAAAGCAGTGCAGAGACCCAGTTTACACACCAAGATTTCTTGCCCTTATCCCTACTGATGACAGAGAGAAGAAATGGCCTTCTTTAAAAACATGATGGGGACAGGAAAACTCCACCATCCCCACCTCCTACTTTCATCCCTGTGAGCAACTTGATCATCCTTCTACAAACGCAAATCACAATCTCCATTCCACATCTGTGTATAATCAAAGAATATCGGATCTCATCAGTCCCTTTCCAGTCCTGACAAGAGCCTCTTGTTCTGCTGCAATAGGAAAGCTCAACACTTGATCACAACTAAAAAACACTGGTCCATTACTGCACTTCCAGCAGAAGGAGCCATTGGATGTTTCAAAGTATACAAAATATCCACAAAACCTCCATGTACATGGGAAGGAAAAGGTCATCCAACTCCTACAATACATATCCTTCCTGACTTAAAACTCCTAAGCAGCAATTCAATTCCAGAAATTAGGTTACACACTTCTTTCTGTAGACATGCTTATTATTGTCAGAGAAGTTCAGTTTTGTTTATTCAGCTCAGTCAAGGCAATCTATTAGCATAAAACCAAGCTATGATACCTTTTTTTAAAATAAAGCCTAGTTTTGTACCAAACACGAAAAATGCTGAATGCTACTTAAACAAGATCTTCACTCCAGGAGCACCCTTCCACAAGTTTCCATGTACACTGTCTAAAATTCCCTTCTTTTAGGTGTGCCAGTTCTCAATTCTAGCATCTTTCAGTTTCACTGGTTATCCCTCAGGACACCAAGTTTGCCTGAATAGAACAGAGCACAAAGTACACAACAATTATTTGGAGAAAGAATCTAAGCGTGTAGAAAGAGACATTTCCCTCTCCCTTCTGCTTTGCCAAAATATTGTAGCATCAGACTATCAACATTTTAATGAGACCAAAAAAAACTCCCTGTTCGCATTTATGCCTAAATCTCACTCGAGTGAAGGGGAGTAAACACTTAACTCTTCCCTTGGACACTCTAGCATCACTGTCAACATTTTAAAATTAAACAAAAAATACTGGCAGAACTAATATGAACCTGTCACAGTTGTTATCTGCAACTACACAAACCACTGCAAAATAAATGAAATACTCAGATGACCAAGAGCACCCAAGAATACTTATTGGAATGTAATACTGAAACAGTCATGGCATGAATTCAGAGTTGTGCTTTAACAATTACCATCCTTTAACACCCAGCTTCTGTATACTTTCTTCAAGTATTCCCTGCAATCTCTGTCTCCAAAACAATCCACCTCCAAAACAAAACACCACAATACCTCTATTTCTCTTGTGCACCTTCCTCATTTGGCAACAGACCAACAGCCAGTTCAGAGCCCCAGTGCACACATTGGTTCAGGAAAGCAAACTGTCTGGCCATCTCGGTCTCTAACGCAGTCCTTTACCCATCCCTGGCTTCTACCAGCTTACTGCTCACCTGTTTCAATTCACAACTTCACTTTCTTCCATTTCCATGATCTTTTAATTATTACTACTTTTAAATCTTCTGGATCACCAGGTCTCTGTCATATTTGGCTGAATTGGACAACCTACACAAACACTGTAGCACTGACCTATTTTCACAAAAAACTGCCGACACATCCCACCCTCAAAAAAATAAAAAGAGGACTGTTTGATGTTATAATAGACATTTCAGTACAGCTCGACCTCCCACTTACTGATTCACCTTACCCTTTTCATTAACTGGCTTGTGAGGTTCTGTAGTGTATTCACAGTGTATGTCTTGATAAGGTGCACAGCTTTGGAAAGACATTGTTTAAACTTAGTCAAATATACAGGATAGTCTTTAAAATTTGGCTGAAAGAAAGAAAAAAATCCATTTTAAACAGAAACAGCAGGAGTCAAAAATTTATCAAAACTTGAAATACTCATACAACTAGCTAGAAATGTCAGCTTGTACAAACTAAAACCAGTATTTTATAAAAATGAAGCAGAATAAGAAGTACATTCAATAAAATTTCTTTAAGTTTATAAACTACGATCCTTGACTTCTTCCTGAACTGGGCAGAGAAAACTTTTTATAGGAAAAAAACCACTTAAAAAGTATGAACACATAGTTTTGCCAATTTAACTAAAATTAATACAGAATTACTTACATGTGATGAAATATATGCAATACAATCATCAAGCTTAGCCAGCATGGGAATGAATCCTTCACTGTTCACAGACAGCGTAGGGGAATTCAATTTCTTTGGAAAACAAGACAAGGCATCATTGTAAGGAACCTAAGTACATTACTGTTGGTGACAAAGTTCAAAAGACAGGTACACTTTCATTTTCTAAGACTATTAACAATGCAAAAATACTTACAGTGTTGATGTTTTCCAGCTCATTAAAGTAAGAAAGTTTCTGCTGGATGTTTTCAGCCAGGTTAACAAGTTCTGACTATTATGGAAACAATAAATAAAACAAAATCATCAACCTGGCAAGCAGCTTAAATATATATATACGTGTGTGTGTAAAATTATTAAGCCTCTCTTTCAGCTCTCGGCCCACACCATTGTAAAACAGCTCCAAGTAACTTGCAACTAATTAAGTACAAAAAAATATGTAGAATACAGCAGTGCTATCTTGCTCTCTCTTACCAGAGACTGACACATTACTTTCAGCAGTGTATTTTAAACGATATATCCTACAGGTTTGTCAGCATCCCACAGACAATGTAGCATACAAACAGCAGTGATGCCATCAGTATTATGGAGAACTGTAGAAATCCTGTATTTCAGGATTGGAGTCTTAAAAAGTTCTCCCTTATCCAGCCTGACTGAAAAAAAAAGTTCATTGTGTAACTGTTGCAGCAGTTCAGGAGGAAAAAGAAAGTATCTGGGAAATAAACTCGCAATTTTAAAGACCTTTCTTCTTGCAGTAACCAGCTCAAAATACTTCTGCAAGTGATATGAATTATTAATTTCAACACATTTTGCAGTTGTCAGGCATCAGTTACAAAAGCTGCCCTCAGCTAGTTTTCTTCATTAAAGCATATACTGAAACATACTGAACATTTTACTGCAGAGCCTGACACCCCAGTTGCAGGTGAAACACACACAAAAAATTAGGTCTGAAGCAAATGGAGGGATTGTTACCGCACGTTTTCCCAGCCCAAGAAAAACAAAGCTTTATTTAAGATATCTTAGCAGTTCCCAGTAATCTTCCCATCAAAGATTACCTGCTCTTTCAAAAGCTGTTCACAGGCCTCATGCAGTGTTCCTGTCTTTGTGGACACAAAAAGATACTGTTTTTGCAGTGACTCCAGGTGCTGAAGGGCACTATTCACATCACTCAAGATAGCATCACACTGCTCCTGAAAGCCAGACAAGTAATCCCTCATCTGTCTAGAAAAAGAGAACCAACAGATAACAGAAGTAAAATTTCCCCTTCTGTATTTGCAAATCCAGCTGCCTGCAGGGACACTGCCACCACCTTTCTCTCTCTAGGAATAAAAGATCACTTGCAACAAGCAAGAGTGCACAATAAGCAGATGTTTCATCACCTGCAGAAATAACAGAGGTCAAGGGTCTGGAATAGCCACTCCATTTCCCTGACATTCCTTACAGCAAGCCTACCTAGAAAGCAGCACCTTGCACCACAGCTGGTCTGGAGCATCTGAATCTGTCTATATGGGCAGCACAAACACACTGACTACTGCAAGCAGCCAAATTCTACCTGCCTTACTCCAATAAGGGGGTTAATTTGGGTCCTTTCTATACAATTTTCAGTTTCCATTTAGAAACTACTTTTTCTCTCCTAAGGTAGTTGAAACTACCTAGAAGATTCAAAACTTACTGTGAGGATTGAAAGATGCTTAGATGAAATAGATTTGGTGTCTAATGTCACCAAATTTGTCTAAGGCTCCATGAAAACAAAAACTCTAAATGATAGCTATTAATGTTATGTCAAGCATTCTAAAGCATCATTAAAATTTAGTTACTCTTGGATTTCAGCTAAAACTTCTGAGTTCTACTTTACCACTTACAAAGCTGCAAGTAAAACAACTCTCTGTATCCATGTGCAACAGGCGAAGAACTTACTAATTTTCCTCCTGCACCTTTGGCATCCTGCAGTTACATATTGACCATCCTATAAACCCCTGTGCATCCATGGCACATTTAAGCACCTGTGTGCACTATTATGAACATGTCAAATGACAAAATTCAAGCCTGCTACTCTTTTTAGGTTCTTAATGAGCAGATCATGGGCTCAGTATATGCCTAACCCTCTGCTTTTAAGAAAAGTCATGTGTCCTCAAATGTCAGAGCAAAAGAGGAAGAAACAGCCCAAAGGAAAACAGAGGAAGAATAGAAGAGAGAATAGAGCAGCATCTCTTTGCAGCCAAGGGCAAGTTTGTGAAGTCTCAAAACACAAGCCAGTTTCCATAAAAGCCACCAGCCAATTTAGCTAAGCTATTCAGCTGTACTTCAGACTGTAAAGGAGTAACTGTGAAAGTCAGTGGGAAGGGGTTCTTCTGAGCCTGACGGGAAAATCAGGTAGACAAAAATAGATGAGAATGGCAAGACTCAAAACTGGAGTTGATCAAAGTGTCAAGGAATGCAGGGAATGCAGTTCCAGAATCACAGTCACAGTCACTGGTGAGCCAAACGATGGGAACAGAAATGACCACCAGCCACATCTGCTTACACAGTCTCACCATCAGAGGATGCCATTCCAACAGCAGCAGCAATTGAAAAAGCATAGGAAAGCTCTTAGACTGCCTTTGTCTACAGCCCTGTCTATAAGCCAGAACTCATTTCCATCAGTCTAAATACACTGCACAGTTCAGAAGGAAATCTGTGTCCCCTTTAACTGCTCTGCCACCTGGGCAATGGCCTTCAAGATGGCAGGGGGCATACAGCCTTGGAAAGCTTCAGCTGCTCCAACACATACCCACATTCCCCGCCAGCTGAATGTGAACATGTGCTAACATTAATGGACAAGATGAAGTCCTTCAAGGGTGGAACTGCTTATAGTGAAAGGAACTGAGGAAGAACACATACCTATACTTGGCACCTTCATCTTGATCCATCTGTGTTTGCACCTGAGCAAACCAGGAGAAGAACTAGAAGAGATTTTATGGTGTGAACAATAGAGATATCACATGCAATCAATTAAAAAAAAATCAAATCTATGATCTATGAAATGAAGATGAGCTTTTGTTAAAAACAGAGCTGTTTCAGAATTCAATTATTAATCCAGGAAACAAATTCCTCAGTGTAGGTCCCTTCCAACAGAAACATTCCATTCTATTCCTCCACTAAGTTAAAATGGGAAAGACTGAGTTTCATCTGGCTTTATTTGCACAAGAACAACGGTATCACATTAGAAAGTGGGGATTCTTCTACATTAAAAACAACACCACTTCACTGAACGGGTACCTTATTCTCACATTAGATTCCACTCCAAATGGGAAAAGTACTTGCCACTTAAGATTTTTTTCCCCCAAAGCTCCCCCTTATGCATCTTGAAAACAGCCCAAAAGATTTAGCAAACCCACCAAAAGCTAGGCAAGACACACAGAAACTAACAGAATTCTCTGAAGATCACTGCATCTTGGAGGTTATTCAGTACCACTTACCTGCTGTGCTGTTTCAATTCTTTCATCCTCCATCCCCAGTGCTGCAAATCCCTTCAAAAGGACATCCTCTGTGGATTCTGGCACTGCAGCTGTCAGCATTACAGGCAGCGACTGGGATGTTAGGCTGCACAAGTCCTCAATTGGAAGCTGCTCACAAAACACCAAAACTTTGGTTAGACAACTCACTGAGAATTAGTATATGCAGCTCAACTGTAAAGCAAACCAAAGAAATAAAGTAAGAAAATTACAGGCATCTGCTTTTGAAGAAATAAATGCAATGGACATTTTATCTATCAATATGATAATCACAGAATCATTAAGTTTACAAAAGACCTTTAAGATCACTGAGTCCAACCATTACATCAACAACTACAACATCTATACATTTAGAAACACCACCCAGGAACTGTCAGATTTTCTTGCCAGATATTCAGGGGAAATTCAAGATTTAACACTGCCATAACATATTCGGAAGACAAGGAATAACTCTGCTAAACAGGAATTATTTTTTAGCCACAATTATTTTGTTTAAACGAGAAAAATAGGGGAAAAATTAACATGACATAAACTGTATTCAAGTATGACCGAAGACAATTAATTAGCCGATATGAAAAAAAATAATTCAATTAAAAAAATGTTATTAGCACTTAACTAATATAATACCCTCTTTAATTACATGATGACGAATTTTATGTTTTCTGAGAACATCAGTAGGGTACAAATTAACTTAACTAAAACTTAGTATCTCTCTAGAAAACAACTCGCTTAGTGAAATATTCCCTGACTGGTCATATTAGTCTGGCAAAGAAAGAACCACCATGATTTCAACTATTTGAAAAAAACCAGATTGCCACGTGTTGTCCAGCTTCCACACACCTCTCTGCCCTGCCCCCCAAAACAGAGCTGACCCTGGAAGGGGAGCCAGGGTTTCTCTCATGTCTAATATGGAGGGAAAGGTGAATCCATCAGAGCCTGCTGTTCCAGGGAACCTAAGACACCACCTTCCCAACTCCCTAAAGAACTCAATGTCTTGGCATTGCTGTTATCCTGACAGGCAAACACAGTACCTGCCTTGTTGCAAAGCTGGTTTAGATCCTTAAGAGCACCTTCTGACAGCAGGACATACTTCTACAATCATTTTGGATGCCTGCCAATATTTACTTTTTGCATACTGCTTACACAAAAAAAAGCAACCAGGAAGGATTAAATGAAACAGGTGCATTTGAGAAAGGAATTGCTTTGCACTCTCTCTTTTGCAGTTCTGAGCTTTCCGACAGCTGCTGAGAGCAAACTTCGTTGATTTTATGGCACTATCTCTTGCGCTACGATCCGGCTCAAATACAAACCCTCTCCTGGAAAGTGCAGTTAGGGAACGCAAACATTCTGTTCCACCACCCTTTGTAGACAAGGGAGCATTCATGAATAATCACCTTATCAGAGCTTGGAATTTTATAGCTGAGTGGGAGACCATGTTCTCTATGGTGTTGACAAATTATTAAGCTTTTTACCACTATTTCTAGCTTTCCACAGTTCGTTCGAGAGTCTGCAAGTCGTACCAGGAAATAACATTGGCGCCAGCAGCTACACATTGGTACGGATCAAGTTCAGAGGACCAAAAGAATGAACTCTACGACTAAACCTCCCAATTTCAAGAGGACAAATGCTGGTGGGCTGGGGGAAGCAGCGAAGGTAGGCAGACAAAGCCCGTGGATTCTCAAGGGAAAGCTCCCACCGCTGCCTACAAAGCCCTGCAAGCCAGGGCGGGCGGGCGAATGGCATGAGGCTCTTGGGGAAGGCAGCAGGAGGAGCGAGACGCCCCCGAGGGAGAGCGGGAGGCTGGGGACGTGGCTGTGGGCGCGATCCGGATGGCAAAAAGCCGCTGAGCCTCCTAAAGCCCGGGAGCAGCCGCGGCCCCGCAGGCCCAGCCGGTCTGGCTGGGCAGTGCCGTCACCTCCGTCCGCCTGGCGACGTGGCACTGCGGCCTCTCCCGCCCTCGCTCCCGCATTCCGCCCCACTGGGCCGGGCAGCGCCGCCGCCTCACCTCGGGAGGCACCGGCAGGTTCTCGGCCGCCGCCTTCAGCTCCAGCACCGAGTCGGTCTGGCGGTCGCTGAGCGGCGCGGTGGGCTGCGGCCGTCGGTCCCAGAGGCTGAGGCGGTCCCGCACGTCCCTGCCCGCAGGCGGCGGCTCCGCGGACGGCGGCTCCAGCATGCTGCCGGCGGCGGGACGGGCGGCCGGGACGG
>VZTX01025381.1:194357-225585 GCA_013400915.1 Pardalotus punctatus
CAAAAAAAAAAAACCATCCTTGCAGAGTGCTGCCTGTAAACCTGCAGTTCACAGTTGGTACCCCCTTGAAATTTGTTGCATGTAAGCCTGTAGCTAATATTGGGCAGTCCCTTGAAATATTTCAGTTTGCTTTATGGACAAAATTTCACTGAACAATGTGACTTGGACTGTTCAGTCAGCAGTTCAACACCAATAGCTTGCTATCCATCTTCTCCATGTAAAAAGCCATCATGCTCCCACCTCATACCAAATTTAGAGTTAAACCAAATCAAAGTAATCAAAATCAGAGGCTGACCTTGCCTCTGGCTCTACTAGGCTTCCCATTATGCAGTAAGCAACAGAGAAAACCATCTGTTCCAGAAGATCTTGTTCTTCAAGAAGCGACCTATGAAATGATAGTTTCCCATCAGCCTGACATAATATAAACTTAGGCAAGAGAGAGTGCTGCTGAGAGCCTTCCTCTCCTCATCCAAGCACCCAAAGGAAGTAAAGTTCTCCAGCAAGCACTAACTTTCTTCCTGCCTTTCTGAAGGGAGTAGATACTTTTCACACTGAGTGCATTACTGGCAGCATAGTCCTTTTGAGCATTATGAAAAAGCAGATCTAAGTTACAAGGGATAACACAACCATTTTGAGTTCTACAGCAAAACCATTGCTTGGTGGCAGCAGTTTCTATTTATGCTGATACATTAAGTACTTACCTGTACCAAGCAATCCAAAGTGCCCTTGTAGACTGAGTGTCCCCCATGTTGCTGGCTTTTCTGATTCATCATGCGTGTTCTTACAACATCAACTGGGTTGGATGCAAGGGCCCCAGCTAACCCACAAGTAAAACTGGAACTAAAAAAAGTGTTTAATGAAATCTGATCACCACACAGAGATGCACAAAAATTTCCCCTTCCTCAGAAACACAATAATGACTGTTTAATGCATTTAGTTAAAAATTAAATCAGCTAATGGATGTGAAAAGTTACTTTTCATTTACTATAAAGGCATAATTTTGAAGATTTACTATACAGCCTTATATACAGTATACTTGAAAAGATGCTTGTGCCTTGGGAATAATACTTGATTGTAACTTTCTTCTAACCTTGATTTGCACAGTTCAATGATTCAGACCACCCATAAATCAAATTTCTGTATTTCCAAAGGAAGTTAAATCCAAATCCTAAATAAAATTATCTTCCATGCTACATGCTACCATTTGAGATGCTGTTACATTAAAAATTATAAACACATCAGAAGTATATTTACATCTAGACAGATGATAGAAAACTCAAAATACTCATCTCCCCTATAGCAAGAACTAACCAATGCTGAGCTATACAAAGAGTTTCACAAACTTACATGAAGTGAGTATATACTGTATCTCCCATAAATCCAGACATAATTATGTGCTTCTTGGTAAGGTCATACATTGGCAGTTCCACTCCAACAACAATAGCTGCTCTCTGTGCTGTCAGTGATACTCCCTGGTGAAAGAAAGGATACAGTCAAAGTTTAAAGTCAACCTTTGTACATTGTTAGAAAAGCCAAGCTCTTGTAATGCAAAGCAGCACACCACAAATGTGTCAAGAACATTGTAAATTCAAATAAGACTAAGCAGTACAAGTCTTAGATGTATGTGCTCCAAAAACACAAACTTGAAATAACAGATAAATCACTTCTCCACACAGAATGGCAACATCAGATCCCCTAAGTTATTTTCTATTTCTGCTTAACATCTCAATTCTTGCATCAACAGTCAGCTAAAACCTCAAAAACAGTGTTCCTTTGCTGCTAGCTGAAAAACTGACAACGTAAGGAGGATGAACAGAAAACTGAATATCAAGAAACTTTGAGAAAAGCACACTAATAGAAAAACATTCCTCTTTTCCAGCCGTTTCAAAACAATTGTCCATTTTGGGTCTTTAGTTATTATACAGTCATTGACTACAACTAGCACAAGAGAATTTTATGACTGAATATGAGAATTCCTGAGCTAGACGGGATGCTCATTAGCTCCTTCACTTCTAAATGTTCTTTAGCATATGTTTTAAAACAGACAGAACATACACATTGAGAGGTGTCATGCAAAAGGTTGCTGAACTATTAGAGCCAGTCACTCTAACTGAAGCCTACATTTGTCTTCCCTTTCCTAAGTAGCAGCTAATCCTTGCACAGAAAGCTGACAGTAATCCTTCACCTTAAAGCACTGAGACACCCACAGTGAAGCAGTCATGACAAATGACAGACATATTACATCCTCCATATTTCAGCTGAGAACACTGTAGGAATACATGGAATTCAACTAAGCAAGAAAGTGTACTTGAAGTGTAAGACACAGTTAAAAAAAAAAAACTTGCCTTCCATAATCCTTTAGTGCCTTCCTTTTGGTAGATCTGTATGAAGTTACCCATCATTCCTCCTTGAATCACACTACCTTGGGCTTGCATTCTGATCTGAGATTCATTTGAAGATGAAATTAAAAGACAAATAAAACCAATAAAATAATAAAGCTGTATTAAACTATTAAAGTTACAATTTTAAGTAGTAAAGTCAATTTCTCTTTGAATATAAATTAAGAGCTGACATTATCACAACCACAGTGCAATCTTTTGCCTTAACTATCCAAATGCAGCTGCTAATTTTGAACAATTATGTGGTAGAATTCTTAGCTGCATTATGCCACTTCTATTTCTGTATGGGCACACTCCTCCATTTAGATAAGACTGACAGATGGGTTCTGCAGGATGTCCTTTACAGTGTTCTCACAGGAACATGTTGAAATGAAAGGTTAAAAAAGATTAATGTTTCAGCCAGTGAGAACAATGGTCTTCCACCCTGTAGATTCATAAGAACATCCTTAGGAACCTGCCAAGGTAACTTCTAAATACAAGTCTGTCAACAAGCAACATGGTAAGTGGACATAATTTTAGGAAGTAACTAACTGAAGCCACACTCGAAGTACATCTTATGTTTGAAATGCCACTACATAACCACACTAGCACTATGAAGGATTAAGATTTTAGTCATTTCAGAAAAACACAGGGAGTTTTCTTGACTTCCGTTTCATTAAGAGCAGCAATGTAAGTCACAAGCTTCAGTTCTGTAAGATAAGTACCATCAACCCTTCCAAGCAACTATCATTAAGCTAATGGATCCTTGAAGAGGTGGTCGTTTCACTAATTCACTTTAAATGACTGATAGTGGAACACCACTTCCCTGGAACGCAGATTTGCAAAGCCTCTCTGCAGTGTTAAGGAATCATACAGTAAGAATAGCATTCACCAGAACTCTTGCATCTGAGTTGACCTTCACCTATTTTGAGCTCTAGAAACATCCTAGTGTAACAGTGTTACCAAGAACTACAGATGAAATGTGCAGTGTGGCTTCCACACAAATACTACAGCATGGAAGTTATTCTCTCCCCACACTCAGAAAAAGTTATGTGGATCCGGCTACCTACCTCCCCAGCCTTCACTTCTCTCATGCTTACTCCCAAATAATTAGTATGGCCCAGAAGGAGGTTCCAAGAGTTCAGGATGTTACTTATTTTTTTTCTTTACAAGTTAAGTGCTGAGAATAAATAGGGTTACAAAACAAATCCTATATTCATCAGGAGACTCTGGTTTTACTTCAGGAGAGAACCTAAAAAGCCAAGCTCTGCATAATTACCTTTAAGACATCTGTAGGGTTGGCTATAGATGATGAGATTACTCCCGAAAGAATGCCACACAGAACATTCATCATCAGGGTTTCATCTATTTCACAAACAAAGAGAGTTTAGCTGCAGATATACAAAGCTTAAGATGCATGAGGACAGGATGATGCCTCCCCTCATTTAACCAGAGGGTGCCAGTTACAGAAGCCATAAAAACCTGCTCTGACAAGTTATCCTTGCTGACTCACTTTGTTGTAACTGGTGTAAGGAATGTCTTCTCAGTAGACTTGTTCAAATGCTACAGTAAGATACCAAATGGAAACAATCAGCTTTAAGCAAATCAGTCCTCAGTTAAATGGAAAATAACCACCCACCTTCTGGATGCTCAACAAACATTCTTTTTAAGCTCTGGTAAGTGCCTATTTTTATAGTTCCATATGAAGCTTGCCGTAGCATTGCAGGTGCAATCCTGTAAAAACAAGCAGCAATAATGTTTATGCTAAAGATTTCAAAAACTGAACAGAAAATACTTCCTAGTGCAGAAGAGGCAGGGATATGTAGTAGAGAGGTTTGTTCATTTAAATCAACAATTTAAACTCACTATAAACAAAACAAGCTTTGAGCATTTTAGGTTTTGGTTCTTTTTTAAAATAAAGCATGAATGAACTGTGCAGGGATTACTATTAGACCATGCTTCAACTTGTAATCTATAAAATAGCTGGAAGGCATGTCTGAAATGTAATTCCCCCACCCTACTTCATGTTTTGAAGAAAAGCATGCTCATTTATATACAAAGGTTAATTCAATTTTAATTCGGAGAGATGGAACAACTGTAGCAGCACCGTAGAGAATAACCTTATCCTTAGCTATTTTGTTTCAAGTAGGTTTTGTTGTTTGCGGGAGTTTTTTAAAATATGAAATGCTGTTGCTGTGTGCAGCACTGAAGGTATCTAAGGTTGGTCTTCCAGCTTCCAGATTAGGACTAACCAAATACCTCGTAATCCTGAAACCCAAAAATTCACATACAGGGGGCTTACAATTATCAATAGTCTGTTCATAAGGCATTTCTGCAGATCCGTTAATCTTACCCAGAGTATAAAGCTTTCAATCCTTCTTCTTTGCATATTCTAACCAGCGCATGCACCATTCCACGGTAGCGGATCTCTTTATATTTGGCATCATTAACCTGGCCTTGAACCTGGAGACGTGTTTTGGTCAGATCAATGGGGAAAGTACCTTAAAGGAAAATCAGGGAGAAAATTAATCAAGTACCTACCTAACCAAAGACAACAAAGAGCATCATACAAGAAACAGCAACATTTCTTATATACCAAAATAAATAAAAGTACTCCCATGGGAAAGAAGTCCTTCTATTTGTGCTTTCTTTTTAAGAAATTATTCATGTTTTATCACCTTGTTTCTTCTAAAGGCCTGTCAAAGGGCCTGACTACTTCCTGTGTTTACATTCCACATTCACTATATTTTCAGGCAACATGGCATTGCCTGGTTGTAAACAGCCACACTGAACAGGACTCTGCAATCCCAATCAAGTACTGAGTTTGCATGTGTATTCTAGCAACACCTTTGAAGAGCACATCACTAAAGGAAAATGAATTCCATAGGACAAGCTATAAAGAATCTGGCCTAGTATCTGAATAAGCAATAGCAGCAGGACCTATTCCTGTTACTGCTTTCCTGTACCCTAATGCTATGTTATGTTCAGTTCATACTCTCCGTGCTCCCCTTACCAAAGGGTTCAGAAAGCATATCCATCAAGAGCTTATCTTTAGGAAAAGGACCACCTCAACATTCCATACTCTCCTAAGTGCTAACAGCAGTCAAGATTTAACTACATCTGTTCAAATAAGGCTCACCAGACAAGCAAAGCTTTCATAAATTGTTTGTGTTCCTTACAAAGCTTTTAGCGTTATTGGCCATATTCAGTCAAGTCAAATAAGAGAGGTTTCAAACTCATGTTTGCACAAGTTTCCCAAGTAGAAATCCTTCCCATCCCTGGAATCAAAGTGAGAATGAATAAGGCTCTGATAATCTAAGATGTCCCTGCTCAAAGCAGGGGAGTTGGACTAGATACCCTTACAACCCAAGCTATTCTATGAAAACAAAATAGTAGTTTTAAGTGTAATTTTATACTGCATCTACTTTACTAGACAGATCTTGCATGCAAGCCCACCACATGCCCAATTATGTTCTGCTACAATGAAAATCCAGATTTCCTTTATTTTCATGTGCATGCATTTCAGATAAGACACTATATGAATGTTGATATTTTAGGTTTGTCTTTAGAGTAGGCCTAAAACATCAGATGCACTGTCTCACTACAGCAATTAGTTGATGTTGCTCAGTACCAAAGTTAAGTATTCAAATCTAAGCAGCCACTTACATTCAAGAAAAGGGAATTGAAACTGCAACATAGATACTCAGGAAAGCTAAGAGAAAAATTTACAAGTTAAGAGCTTAACTTGTCTACTGTAGCAAATCAAAAGCTGTATCTACTTATGACACTGTCTAGGAACACACTGCACAAACACAGAGTAATAAAACACAAAGGCAAAATATGTATAAAAACCAAGACTCACCAGGAATGAGAGTTTACAGACACAAGTCTTCTGACATTGCAACAGAGATAACAGCAACCTTTCAATCAGCATTAAACAAAAAACTATGCTGTAGACCACCATATACTACTTGTCACTGATAGCCTAGAACCAAATGTGTTTTACACAGAAACTATCCAAGTAAAGAAAATCATGTCAACAGCTAAAGGAAATGCTTACCACATTCTGCTGTGATTGATGCTAATCCTCCATAGATAAAGGGCTTCCAGTTCAGTGCTGGCATTATTGGTTCCTCTTTCTGTGAAAGGGAAGGGTTTAATGCTTCTGTAAGTACAGATCATAAATATATACGCTAACACTTAACAAAAACTTTGTGCCTGGTCCATTTAAAATGGGCCTTTTAAACATGCTAAGGGTAAAAGAATCACATTTAATACTTTTGACAATCAGAAGAAAGTCAGAAATACCATAGGTTCATCTATGTTCATCTAGGTTCAAATCAGTGTCTGCTATGTATTTGGGCCACCACTCTCCTCACCATAAAAGGTTAAAGCACTTTGTCTCCCAGGCACAATGTTAAGGAGCACTGCAGTGAATAGCCTCCAAGAATTTTTACCAAACTGAACTAGTTTGACTCCATCCTGCAATCAGTGGAACTTTTAAGGCAGTCATTACAGAACTTCATTTTTCCAGTTACCAGCATTAACATGAGCTGAGCTGGTATACTTGTACAGAAAATAAGGGTGCATACACCATTTTGCTTCCATTAAGATCTATTTCTGCTGCCAGTGTTCACAGCACTAATTCTTGTGACTGTTACATGAAAATTGCGTCAATTAAGTGACTATGACAAAGCGACCACAAATTGCAATTAACAATGGCATATGCTTTGCAAGATGTTAAATTAATCCAATTAAAAGAGATAAGAACTTCAAAACCAAACTAGTCCAGCCAAAACAAGATTGCCCTTCCCAAAACAAATCAGGTCTCTCTGCAGCTTATTTTCCTCCTTCATAATATAACTACTTTTCATTCCCCATTTTCTATAATATCCTTCTAAGCATTGCCATCTACAATTATTTTTGCCAATTAATGTTATGGGAAAATTGCACTTGAAAGTACTTCCCTTGGCACTTACACTCCCTGTTATTCTCTCCTGCTTATTCACCCATAGTGCCTAACTGGAAAATATCACCAGTTACTTAGCCCTGCTTTTTGTACAGCTGAACCTTCTTTAGTCACTTCCTCTAGAAATGCCAATAATGCAGCACCTAAATGAATCTTTAGAGCTGAAGACACTCAGCAGATCTGAATAGTTTCTGCAGCACTAATTTTCCTTTTATGATCTTTACTTCATGATGAGTTATCTGGGTCTTCTGATACACGAGGGAAAAAAAGTAGCTAAAATCACACAATTTCACATACTCAACACCTATGTGCACAGAAATCCATCTTACTCTTTAGACTGCTGCAAAGACCACCACTGATAAAAAAATAAAATAAAAAAAAAAAAAACAAGAAAAGGCAACTAAGGACACCCCACTGTACTACCAAAAAGAGCGCAGTATGGAGGTTTGGACACACAGGCTTAGACCATGCCAGCTTTTCAATGCAAATGAGGCAGAGCCACACGGATATGACACTGTATCAGAGCAAGGCCAGTCCCGGCTCCAAGTTCCTCGTAATCCTGTTCTGCTATGATTAATGGCAGATCATTTAATTAACAGAGACACAGCCAAACTCAGTTAGCCCACTAGCAGCCACACACCTGATCTTCGCTCCTGAGAAACTCATCAAAGCTGACAGTTAAGACCCCCCAACATATTAAAACAAATTTTCATCTATCACAAATACCGTAACGCTAATAAAAGTAAAATATATCCTTTTGCTGTTTGTTTCATATTTCACTCTGCCTAGGCAATGAAGGCTGCTCACTTTTTCTATGTAATTCTGAGCATGACCAAATAAAGTTTTCAATTTGCACACAGTTTACAAATATTAGTTGAAGCTTCAATATATACACAGGGCACCCTAATGCAAAAATTTTATAGCACACTCTTCCTTTGACAGATCCCAGGGTGAAGATCAAGGTGTTTATGTCTGAAAGGCTTACGAGTCTCATCTCCTGCCACTATGCCAAACTAACCATATGAATCTTTCTACTTCTATCCTCCAGTCCTCCTTTTCGATTTCCATATTTTAGGAAGAAGTATGAAGAAGAAGAAAAAGGTAGAGCAAAGAGGCAGAGTTTTCTCCGGAGGGAAAAAAAAAAAATCAAAAAGACACACCAGCCAGTAATTTCGCCCCATGACCTCGGCTGTCTCATATTCCGTTCATATTCCGAATTCTTGGTTTGCTTCTTATTCAGAACTTCTTCCCTATATCAACAAATATAGTAAGTGTCTCCTCAGAAGAATTCTGTTCGAGTTAAGTGAGTGGCAAACTAATTAAAAAGAGAATCCAGCCATCATTATAGAACAAATTCAGGTCTCTAGTCTTCCTAGAAAGATGCTGTCTCTACCACACATACACCGTTGTACCCTGAACATCAATGATGACAGAGGGAATACTCGACTCTTAAGGGCATTGGGATGAATTAATACAGAAATTCATCCACGCACTTTCTGTAGAGATCAGAAGCAAGTCCTCTTTCTTTTAACCACAGCATGACCAGAATAAATCCAAAAGCCCTGGCTCCATAAAAGAACGAATCACTTAAATAGCTCGATATTTCCCTGACGGGGAACAGGCTTAAAAAGTCACACATCGAATTACGTATTGGTTAAAAACACCGCTAGCGTATTAAGCACACAGCAGAGCTGAGTTTATAGTAGTTTTAGCTATTTAAAGTGGACTCGGCTCTAGAGAGGCAACAACGACTGTATAAACTACACACGAAAGATGGACTACCACACCCCACAACCTGAAGGCAACGGCAGCAGCCACCACCTCCCCACTCACCACCAAGCCCTGCGCGAACCGCGTGTCCCACCGTACGCGTAAGTCCCGCCGCACCAGCTCCGCCGCTCCCAAATCCCAGCGCCGCCCCCCGCGGCCGCGGCTGCTTTTGGGAACGCGGGGCTCCGCCCCGGGGCGGGCTGTAGAAGGGGTGGGTGTAGAGGCGCAGTTGGTTTGAAGGGCACGTCGAACCGGTTGTAATTAACCGGGGAAAAGATTAACCACGCTGACCTTGTAGTCAGAGGTTCTCCTCGCCGCTGGCCTTGGGAGCCTGCTGGGCTGGCGGGGCACGGTGGCATTTTCCATTAGCATTCCTGCCCCAGGAGAATGGAGCGTCTGTGTCGGTGTTTCAGCGCTCCCCGGTTAACGAGCAGGTCACTCGCCCGGCAGGGCTTCTCCTCGTCATTAAGGAGATTGATTTTGCCCCTCCGTTTATGATCATATGGGCGCCTGGGCTGCCAGCGACAGCTCTGTCCTACCCGGGCTGAGCTTTCCTGAGGCGGCACGGGAACCCTTAGCTACCTGCTGTGTGGAGGGAGGAACTCAATAGCTATTTTGCGCTTTAAAATACTCCCTTGAATATTGACAAAACGGTTACACGGGTGATTTATTATTACTATTATCATTACACCGTTTTGTGCAATTCTAACTAGGTATCTTTACGCATTACCAGTGCTGAAATTATGGTTCAGTACACAAGCTTTACATTGCTTTGTAACACATATCCCGTGCCTGTCCAAAAGGAAAGGGGCTATCCAACAGGGCAGGTCTCAGCCGCTGTACAGGTGGCCGTGACCAGTCCGTGAAGACTGGATGAGAACCAGAACTAGTCTGGTCCAGAGCCCAGTGCTCCCTGTGAAATAGCTGGAAACAGCTCTTTTGCTGCCTCTAAAGGCAGAGTGTTCTGGCAACACGGTGCTCTCCGTTTCTGACTGAAGAGCTGCCAGGAGTGCTTGTAAGGACCTACCCCCATGGCGCAGCCCTGCTGCTGCTGTCAGTCCACTGCCTCGCAAGTGGATGGCATGCCTAACCCCGGCAAGGGCAAAACATCCTGTGGGATTGCTCCCCTCACTAATCCCAGGGCAAGGCTGGAGGCTGAGATCCTTTATTTAAGTTTACTGAATGGTGGAGAAAAGGGATAACACCTGCTCAACTCTCATTAAGAAGCTGAACATGGCTTTGCATGCAATTCTCAATAAAGCATGAGGAATCTAAAATTTGGGTTCCAATATGCTGTAAGTGCTTCATACAATGAAAATACTTCTCTAAAGCAATCCAAATCCATTACAGACTTCCCAGAACTTTTACATTTCAGATGGGCAGCCCATTGAGCTCATGCTCAGATTGGTCTGTGTTGCAAAGTTGTCTGCAGATCAGCCTCACAGAATGTAGCTACAAAATCCTCCTTCAGAACTAGTGTTCATGTTCTGACCCTCTCCTGAAGCTCCTAGTAACTGGCTAGTACTTTACAGGTTTTATATCTACAGTAAGTATGATCTTACTTGAGATAAACTTTGAACAGCTCCTTTCTTTCTTTTTGCACAGAGATCATTTGGACTGGTTCTAACATCAAGTGATTTTGCACTTTGGTGTAACCACTTCTGATTTCTCCAATTTCTGTCTCCTTTTAAGAAGGACTTTACTCCCACTCTGACCTTGTGTTGGCCAGCTCCTTCCACATGCAGATGAGTTTTATTACCTCTGATGAAAATCAGTTCCTGCTCACATGTTATATCTTACACCCAATCACATTTCTTAAGTACCTGCTCGTTCTCGACTGTGTACTTCTGAACACTGAGGAATTCAGGTTAACTTCTGTTACTGCTGCTGAGTTTTGCATGGGTCCTCTGAATAATGTTTTCTGTTGTGTTCTCAACCCCATTCATACTACGTATGAGATATGTAATGCTTTTGTCAACAGCGTATGGACTACTTTTGGCAAGCTGCCTTGAGCCTGACATCTGCGTCATACCAGCATTGACTTAGGTGCTCAGCATATTTCCACATGGCTCTGAACAATCCATGTGCTGCTGATTAGACAGTCTTACAACACTTTTTCCAAGTGCCAGTTCTTTCCCAATGGGCTGTGTAGGGCTAAGATCTAATTAATGAATTCCCAGAACCCTAAATGTACTGCTCCTGAATTTCCTCACACACTTTTAGTTTCTCTTTTTTAAGCAAAAGGAGACTGCCCTCAAACAATTTTACCAGGGAGCTCTGCTTTTTGTGCATTCTTTCCTGTTGCACTATTTCCACTGCTGCTTAAAATGGAAAATCATTTCACTTCTGGTCTCTACAGTGGTGAAGACAGTGTTGCCAAGTCTCCTACTGCTTAAATGAATGGTTAGTGAAGAGACACAGATGGCTACAGATATTGTTCAAGCTGCCTTGTCGTTTTGTCACTAGTTGTAACCACTGGAGAGTTTCCTTTGTCCCTTGGGAACTTTCACGATTATTAGTCACATAATTGATTTGCATTTTTCGTGTTCCATTGGCTGCATGCTGAAAGCAAGTCCTAGGACATGGGAGTCAACAGCTGCCTGCCCTGGCACAGCCTCCTCACCCTCGGTGTTTGCACTTCCTCTCTGAAGAGCAGTTCATCTGACCCTCAGTCATACAGCGGATGACTTTGTTGGAAAAATAGACACTCAATGTGCTATCGGCATGTGTAAAAATGTGAGACATTAAATAGTGTTTGCTGGGGCAAAGCCTCAGCCTGGAGCACCACATCCAGCTATGTGTGATGCATTTCAGGAGGGCTGTAGAGAAGAGTTAGGAAAATAAGGCTAGGAATACAAAATGCAATCTGTAAGGAAAAATTGAAATAAATAGACTTTTTTTTTCTTTTTTAAAATGACGACAACATAATCTTCAATACTAAAAGTTATCCATAAAGAGGAACTTAATTATCTGCTCTCCACCACTTAGGCATAGAACAGACTTTCTAATGGTATGGACAGTGCTAGATGAGACTGACAGACTGACTGTGGAGTTTGCAGTACCTTCATCATCACAAACTCTTAAAAACTGTCAAGTAGCTGTTTTTGAGACATAATTATAATCTAGATTACCCAGCCCAAGTGTTGGGATGGACTCTCAAGGATCTTTCCAGCCCTCTTTTCTGTAATTATTCAATGACATTTTCCCCTCCAGCTGCTAGCATATGTCATGTAGGCATACAATGTCAAGACAATTGAAGTTTCTAACTTAGTAACAGACTCAACTGTGCAGAGGTCAAAGAGAAAGGCAAGTGAAATCAGGAGGAATGGTAAATGTTATTTTGTAGCCTTTTTTTTAATAAATTTTTTTATAATTTGATTTGGGCTCTGGCATTTGCAGGAGTCAAAGGTCTTTACTGTATCGTTGTTTTGTGGATATAAAAGGGTCATGTTATTTGTTTTAATGGGTAAAGGGTGAAGGAACAGAGGGCAGTTCCAGGCTTTGATGGTGAAGGAACTTACGACAGTTCCAGGCTTTGACTGGATGAGTGTCTCATAGCATAAGGTCCCAGCAAGGCAGTTCTAGTAAATGTAAACTTGTAAACCAAACAAAATTTTCTGAAAGTGTTGCAATCTTGCAGTAGGTCCTGGGAAATCAATTTCTCTTATTTTCTGAGACTTCATACAAAGACAATAATTCCTATGTACATCACAGTGTTGGATTTGATGTTATTTGAATGAGCAAATAAAAAGCTATTAAAGTTGCTCAGAAAGGAAGGCACTATAGGAGGCTTTTCACTACTACAAAATACTTTCCAGGTGATCTGGATCCTTGCTAAATAAAGATCAGTCACAGTTGCTTCACAGAGGCTTTTGTCCAACATGGCACTGCACTAAACAAGCAACAGCTGGAAGAAAAAGTGCCAATTTAAATGCTGGTAGATGCAATGCAAAGAAAAGCAAACATTTTTCTGTGTCCTACTAAAAGCCAGACAGAATATAGTGTAAGACACAGCCTAACCTTTTCCACAAGGGAGATGATTCAATGTTGAATGAATGACAGTGAGGTTGACGAGACACCAAATAACATTTTACATATGGTATGTTTCCTGCCACTTTCAGTACACCTCTGACTGGCAGTACTCAATATCCAGAGATAGTAGGAAGCATCTGCTGGGGGAAATACATATTTGCACTAGAGTATGCTGTGAAAGCAGAGTTGCAGTTGAAGTATTTCTACAGTAACAGAAATGTGACTCATGCAAGAAAATAGTCAGGGAGATGTGCTGGGAGGTGACCCCAAGCCATGTCTTTCACAGTGCAGGATTTAGGTTGATCAGAACACAGAACTGCCTATGTAGGAAAATTTCAAGCTTTCAATGCTGTTACTTCTTAAAGGAACCTCACTATTCTCTTTCCTTATTCTCAAGTTTTGATGATTTTCCTCTAGTGTTTACAGAATGCTTTGCATTAAATCATTACCCAAATGATTTCAGCTTTTCTCCTGTCAATCTCAGTTTGCCTTTGGGTACCCTAGATTTCGCTGTCAGCATTTGACTACCATTTCCATCCGTCTGAATTTAAAAATGTACTTTATAAAATCTTGTAAAATGAAGCATTTAAGTAACTTTTTTTTAAATTAAAAGTTCTGAAAAGGCAGGATGCTTTCTGAAGAATTATTCTCTTGCTTTGCAGGCCTGCTGACAACACCAGAACTAGCACCATGTTTGGCTGAGATGAGCTGACTCTTGTTAACTGTGAGCAAGATGGGTTATTCTGCACAGCAGGAGAAAACAGCTGTAGGATTTTGTCCCTGTGGTAATCATGTGTCATTCAGGATCTTTAGCGTACAGTGGGCTTCCTTGCTGATGCTGCAAAGCAGAGTTAGGGTAGGAACTCACATATCCACTGGCTCCTAGTAACAAAGCCTGGCAGAGTCAGAAAACAATTGTCTTCCAGGGGACAAAGAAGCACAAACTACAGTGATAGACATCCTGGGTTTCCAGGAAACATGGCAGCTGACATGTTCATGTCCCTCCATTTCCCACAGTCATCCTTCTGCACACTTGCTTCAGTGGATGCCATCATTTGGACTCACTCATGCCTGAGGAGGCAGCATCAGAGCGATGTGCCTCACAGCTGGAACAAGGGTATCTGTTCTGCAACAAGAGAGCACTGATGTAACAGCTCACTCCCTTACCTTCCCACATTCCCCTCCCATTCCCAGACACATTTCTGGCCCTTTGCTCAGTCTGATGATTGCTCTCATCTGACTCATGAGTGGGTTCAACTCACTAATTACAGAATGCACCCATCAAAATCCAGGCTTCTGTGGGCCGATGGAGCTGAACTGGCTTCACGCTGGCACCAGCGCCAATGTAACAGAAGCAGCAAGAGTGCATGACTTGGAGTGGGTTCAGCCTGTGAGAAGCACTGAAATATTAGAATGTCTCAGCATCTCACAGGACTTAGTCACAAGTACCTGGCAGAGCAAAAACTCTTGAGGACTGCGGTATGCATCCTGCCTTTAACACCCCATCCTAATACCTCTGGCCTCCTGTCTGGCTTGTAGTAAGAGCAGGAGGTGGCATTAATCCCTGGACTTCACACAGTATGCTGACAACTTTTTCTGGTCTTCAAAGTCAGAGAACAGAGGCAATGCAGAGCCACCTTGCAGCCTGCAGGCTGCCAGCTGAATCATGTATAAAACCTCATCTGAGAACTTCGAATAAGTTTTGGAGAACTCCTACAACACAGCTAAAAATGCAGAGTCTAATTCATGCCAAAGACTGGTTGGCCTTTTTTCAGCCCTAAGGCCATAGGGAATCCAGTCCAGCCTAATCAAAGAACCAGCCTACAAACTTCCTTGCTTTTCATTTCAAATGCAAAGCCAGAAAGAAGACATGGAGAAGAGAGACAAAAAAGCAATTAAGAGTAACAAAGATGAACAAGAGAAGATACTGCAAATGAAGATTGAGAAAAGAGACACAAGGAGAGCAGGCATGTATAAATTCTGCAGAAGGTTTTACTGGTGCTAGACTGTCTGAAATGACAAGAGGTTTTTTTGGAAGTGAAAAGAATAAGTGATGTTTTGAAAACAGATGGTCTGCCACTTCAGTAATAGTTGCCATGAGGACTAAGACATCTAGGTAGCTTGTTCCAGAGGAAAGCTCTACAGGTGAAAGCTACTTCTGACACTTTTGGGATTCTGAGAAAAGAAATGTTCCAAGAAAGGTACATGGAGATTGAGTGATTGTCTCCGCTTCCTGGAGGAGGTGTTGAGGATCCTGGAAAGTCACAGCACTAGGCAGTCATACCTCAGGTTAGCCAGCATGAACATCTTTCCAGGATGCTTGGAGAGCAAGATTTAGCAATAGATTATATACTTCCCCCTGGATGGAGTTAAACTTTGCAGGTTTATAATATCTGCAAATTTACAAGAAAACTAGCCCAGCTCCTGTAGTTCTTACACATCCTGGATTTTATGTGATTTCAAAAGATCCACTGTTTTTATTATTTTTATATCTTAAATTACAGTCCCTACCTGAAAGGCTTCTATAATGGAGGCAATTGCATGTGTATGAAAATGAGGTAACTATAGAAGCTACACAATTTTTTTCCAAATGTATCTCAGCAATATGCAAATGGAAGCACTTTTTTCTGATGTTGATTTTCACTGCAGACTCCATTGTAACACTGAATTTTGTGGATCTGTATTTCTAAAACCTTGAAGTACACAAGCAGTTTCAGAAACAGGGGAACCCCAGAAGATGGCTTTTGATCAGTAAGTTATTAAGTATACAGCACCAGAAAGGAATGGGAGAGGTGAAAGAGTGAGCAATGAAATGTACAATATAGATGATCTTACTCACTCCATACCATCCAGCACATGGTAGAGGCATTTAAATGATATGGTTGAAGACTAGGTGGGAAAAATTACAGTGGGATGCAGACTCCTGCAGCTCCATCTGGTTTATCTGAACAGAGCTCATGCAATTAGCTCAGCAGGTCCCTAATCAGCAAAAAAGATCTTAGTTTAACCACTGCCCACGTCACCAGTGCAGAAGGAATTCGCTCCCAAACTGAGCTCATCTGACCATGTTAGCACATATTTATCTCGGTCTTTTCCATGTCAAAGTTAACACACCTGACTTCACGGGTTTCAAGTATCAGAATCGTTGTGTCTCAAAAGCCCTCTAAACTTAACCAAACACAGGCTGCTGGATACCAGCCCAGGAACAGTTGTAAGAATTAACTTAAACTCTGTATTGTGCTGTAATCCCCTAACAATTTTGATAGCAGACAGAGCTGAAGAAGCAGTGAGACCTTCAAAACTTCCTTTATGTGTTGCAGACGGACAGCATTAGGAACTAATTCTTTGCATGCTGTCAAAAGTGTAGCACTTCTTGCAGCGGGAGAATCAGAATTAGGACTCCTACAATCAAAGCTGTTCTGCCAGTGCCATAGATTTTTCATTTTACATCAGGAACAATGAGCAACATTTTTGCATTTTCATAATTAACATTCTTGGTCTAAATCAATTTACTCAGACAGCTCAACTGAATAGCTTTTTTTTTTTTTTTTTCTTATTAATTCTTATAAATCCAACGCAAAATACATGAGTTCTCTGGAAAACAATTGTTCAGACAGGCGACAGCATTCTTGCTCCCATCCAGAGCTCTCTCTCTCAGCAGTTCCAGCAACCCCAGAGTGCATTTGCAAGGTTTGGAGGTATTTGCCATTTGCTGACAAGTGGCAATGGCATCAGGCCCTGGAGTTTCTCACTGACATTCAGTTCTTTCTCTTTTATTTTCCCTCCTTTGTTTACTTCAAATGCACTGAAACAAATGGCCACATAAATGTTAATGAATTACAGGCTCATTAACTGGACCTAGATTTTCCTCCAAGTTTTAGCTGATCTCTCTTAGCCTTGTGAGCAATGTACCATGAAAATTCTTGAAAAGCCAGAAGTTTAGTTTCAGAGGGTGGTGGTGGCAGGCCAAATATTATTTTATAATGTTCTCAGGCCATAACTTTTTTTTGTAGAAAAAATGGGGGGAAAAGCCTTGAATGAAAATCAAGAGCAAAATATTCTTGCAAGGAGGTTGACTGCTCATCCTAAACCAAGGGTCTGATCTTCCAATATTAGGCTAGACACAGTAATGTCAAAATATTTCATGTGCACTGGCGCTTAAGGTGCTGCTGCAAAAGATGTGGCTGAATTTATGAAGCAGATGATTTTCTCTAGTGTACATTACACCTAAAGACATCCTGTGACACTGGCAGTTGGTATGGCACTGTAAATACAGAGATGTCTGTTCAAACAGTGCTCTGAGCTCACAGAGACTCTGCTCTGCTGATTCTAGTTGACTGTGGCCCCTGGGGTGAGGAGTCAATGGTGCAAAGCACAGTTGTAGTCACTCTGAATTTTTGATGACTGAGATTGGCTGGTTTTATTCATACAGAAAGGTTGGTCCAGCTTGGCTCCAGTATGTCTCAATTTTAAAATCTTCTGGAGCATAGACTGAAATGTTTTCCATCACAGAACACACACACACAAAAATAGATACTCTCTACTCCACTCCCAACCTTACTTCATACTTAAAGAGGTGCTTGCAAACATTAACCTTAAAAAAAGGTTCCCCAAAAGGGCAATCAGGAGCTCTGTGGGGCAGGTAAAAAGATTATAATAAATCTCCTCTGTCAGAACTGCATCTTAGTTCTCACTGCCTCCATTTTTAAGCCCAGATTTGGATGTCTGAACTTTCCCCCAGGTAGCACATGACAGAGCCAGTTTGTGCCAGGTTCCAAAACAAGCTCCCAGAGACCTTTCCTGACCACAGACAGGAGCCAGTGCAGGCAGTGTGACCTTATTGTGGGGTCACTCTGCACCCATGTATTAAAAAATAATTTTCTGCTTTTCACTTCTGCAATTACATTAATGTTTCATTTCTTCTTACACTATTAACTTAAGAATTGGTGTTTGAACTAAGTGAAAACAAAGCCATGATGTCACTTGCCAGAGTATAGAAAATAAAACATTACATTGAAAATCACAACTCTTGTCTTTGCGAACTCTGTGATTAAAAAATATAACTACAGCCATCTCAATGTTACTACTGTATCACACACCAGGCAAAACCAGAACACATGGATTCAACAGTCTTTAGCTCTCAGATGTCTACTGGACATTTGTATTAAAAGACTAAAATACTTTCTCCATTAGTTCAATATGCAAGTCCAGGTGTGCAGTATATACAGTCTGTAGCTTTCATATTTTTAATATAAAAATTATTTATTATATTAGCTAACAGAAGTTAACATTGTGTGTATTTTTATACCATTTTTAATCTTTGAGATAAATATATAGATGATAATATATTGTTGAAACGTTGTGGTGATATTAAAACTCTGTCTTTCTCCTCTTTGTTCCTTTCTGGTAAATTCATGGCTATTCCTAGTTACAGTTTTTAAGCTGTTAGGTCCTCTACATTAATGATATAAAAGAGGAAATAAAGGACTTCAGAATTCTGCATAAGACTGAAATTGCACTGATAGTGAAAAAAGGTTGTAACAGTGCCTGGTGCTGTTCACTTCTCTGCAACTGGGCTTGAACAAGGGGGTGCAATTCTTATGTGTTTTGTAATACTTAGCCTTCTTCCTCAAGGCCTTAAAAGGATGTCATCCCATAGACTGCACTTCTGAGCTATTTGCAATGACTCTTCAAAGTATTTCTGTGTGGTCTGTTACTGCCCACATGTATGTGTTATGAATAAAGGAACTGAAATCAAAGAATGGAAATCCAAACTGAGAGCCAAGTACAAGACCTGAGCATCACAGGAAGCTCCTGCCTCTGCTGGGAATAATAAAAGTATTTTGATTCCTAAAAACCTATTTACAAGCTTAGCCCTGAGCATCCTAGAAAGAGGCATGGCTCCAGCAGGGCTGGGACATAGGACTTCCCCACTGTCACTCCAAAACCCAGCCCTTTGTTATGTTTCTCTTTCAAGGTTAACCTTTTGTAACTTTGGCCAAATGCCACACTGTGAAAACAAACCTTGTACTTCTCTGTAGACCAAACTTCAGCATCAGCACCACTGAAATATTACTATCATGGCAAGACCTCAGGTTCTCATTTTGCATCTTGAATATCCATGATCTCCACAGTTTTGTTTCCCTACCTATGAAAATAAGTACTAATTTGTTACAACTGCATTACACCAGAAGAGAAGCTATGAATGAACAAATATATTTAGTCAATATATCTACCAATCGTCATGGTTGTGTTTGGAAATGGAGAATATAACCAGAAATTAAGGAAATTATGAAAAATAATTTTCCTGCTGCTTAATTTTCAGTGGGCTACAAGAATCATAAGACTCGGCCTTTGTGTTTGCAATTTTCATGTGAAATGCTCAAAAGAGAAAAAAAAAAACCCAACCCAAAAAACCAAACAACAACAACAGCAACAACAAAAACATTGCAAATAAAAATCATGCCCTGAGCCTCTGTCTGCCTAGGTCAGACTCCAGGCAGTAAAGGCACCCACAAATGGTCAGGTTGTTCCTCTGGAAAAGCTGACCCTCAGGGAAGCAGCTTGCATATAAACAGGACTGCATGCAGAAACTGAAATGGTGCTGTTTGTGTTCAGCAGCAGCAGACCCGTTCAATGAACTAATGGAGAAATTGCTATTTTTCTGTCTGTATTTCTTGTGTGAAACATGCAAGTGAGAGCTTTGGGTGAAAGCCAAGTCTTTAAATAGCACTGGCCACCAGCAGAAATCCAAAGCAGTGGATAATAAACTCAGATTAAGAGAAAGAAAGAAAAACTATCCTCATTTCCATGGCATTGCTCTTATGTGCCTCACTGGAGCTCACCCTTTTGCCTTGCCTTAGAGGAGTTTGAAAGCAGAAGCCAATCCTGCTATTTAGGGGCCCAACACAGCTCTGACACCAGCACATCACACCCTGCACGCTCTCACCCTGTGTCTGCAACATCTGCTCTCCCCAAAAGCAGCTTCTCTCTAGGACGTTCAGTACAAACCCATCCGTGAATAGTGAGGAAATGCACCAAAAAGATGAGCAGAATAATTTTCATATATTTGATGTTCAAGCATAGTGCATTTGTTGCATGGTTTCCATATTCATGCTGCTCTCAGTGGAGAATCATTTTCTTTGTGTTATAAGAGCTATGCCTCCGCACCTCCCTCACTTCTCCACCTTCACTTGCTCCCATATTAATTTTTTCAGTGGGATTTCTTCCTGGTTTCCTGTCCTCATAGAGTAGTAATGATTTGTTCGACCAAGCCTTGCAGTAGGTGGATAAACATTACTAGCCTCATTTCATGCATGGAGAGTCTGAGACTGGAAGGTTATGCACAGACTGCCATCGCAGAGAGGAGTAGCTGTAAGCACCAGTTTTGATACACAGGATTTCTCTGTTGCCTCACAGCTGTGTACTGTGCTCCCACCCATGCTGTTGAGCTTCTCAAAACTGAAGGACAACATGACCTTTTAGGAAAAACAACCCCAAACCTAACAAGCGCTGTGTGCACTGTGGCCACAGTGGTTTTTATTTATAAGAGAAAAATATGCGTCTTCAACTTTGGATGTGCATAAATGTCTTTTCTATGTCCCGATGCACTTTGCTTGTACACATGTACATGTTTGTGGGTTGACATGTCCATGTATGGCAGGATAAGAAGTTTCACTGCAAAATTCCAGATAGGAAATTTGGAGTGATTTAATGCCTGATGAGCCCCAGCTGGAGGAACACAGGACCAGACCACATTGCAGAGCATCTCAAAAATGAGACACATGGAGGGGGCCTGTGGCTGCATAAAAGAGTGCAGAGGGTGGATGTGATTTCTTGGCACTGCTGAAATAAAGCAGCCTGACCTCACAGCACCTCTGTAATCCTTCGCTTACTCAGGGATATCCAACACTGCCTTGGCTGAGTATTTGAGCACAGTCATTAAACAGTAAGGAAGCTGGTGGCGACTAAACCACCTGTCACATGTGAGGAGGGTTTTACTTGCTCTTTCAAATGTCAAAACCAGGTCAGAACTGTAAGACAGCAGAATTAGACAAGGCGAAAGCCTCGGAGTAGCAGCTAATGTAGTTGGCATAGCTGGGAGCTGGTGAGGCAGAATGGGCAGCAGTCCTCCCTCAGCATGGCCCCACAGTTTGCCAAGGGTTATTTCAGGGCAGAGAAACAGCCAGAGATGATTCCCTAGCCTCCTTACGACTTGCTTTCCCCCTCAACGTTTCTAGAAATGTCCTCCCCTAAGGCTGCATATGATTGACAAGCTAATAAAGGGCATTCAAGGATAGAGAGATCTCTTCCAAATTCCTTCCTGCAAAACATACAAATCTATGCAGAGGAAGGCAACATCCCAGTGTTAAATTTCCTGACCTCCAGCAGTCCTTGACTGTAGGGCTTCTTCCTGAGCCAGAAGTACTTAGTAGCCATTTCTGCAATTTTTTTTAATTGCTTTTGCAATGATCTAGACTTTTGGCATCCACAGCATCCTCGAGCAGTAAGTTCAACAGTGTAACTATACACAGGGTGTTAAAAGGAGCCTTCTTTTAACTCTTTTGAACTCATCACTGCATCATTTTCTTGATGTTCCCACAGTTCCTGTCTGCTGATAGACAGTGAATAGTTGATCTCTTTTAATTTTCTCAGCTCTTGCTTCTGATTTCACACCCACCACCCCAGATATCTCTTTTTAAAGTTGGTGTGTCCTATTCCAGATTAATATTTTGCTCCTTGTCTCCCTTCTTGGTACTGGTCTTACTTTTATCATACCTTTTTGACACTGGGAGGCCAGGCCTGCACATGGCATTTGACATTTGGGCATACAGCAATTATATACAAAATGTATGTATGTGTGTATGTGTGTATGTGTGGTGGGGTTTTTTTTGTTTTGTTTTTGTGTGTTTTTTTGTTTGTTTGTTGTTTTTGGTTTGGTTTGGTTATTTGTTTGTTTGTTTGTTTTGTTTTGGGGGTTTTTTGTTGTGGTTTTCCTTACTCTTTGCGTGTATATACAGACATACATATGGCAGGGATGTTTCTGGTTTTATTCTCTATTTACTTCTTAAAATTTCATTAACAGTTTAGTCTTGTGATTAGCGCTGAGAGCTGCTCTTATGTGTTTACAGAAGTCTGTTATTACTTCAGGCAACTCTGCCTTGAATTGTATTCATTAGCTAAACTGCTTTTTTTTATGTAAAGCTTCTGAAAAAATACATGAGATTAGCTGGTTCTTCCATTTTTCCTCTCTACTTACAGTATCACAGATATGGAGAGAGACTTTGATGTGCCCACTGGCCCAGTGAAGGAACCAGTGAGGAACAGCCTGGTTCATCCTGTGTGAAAGTACTGACAAATAATATAGTTGGGGTTTTTTTAATAAATACAGAATTTGTGTGGCCAAGTGTCCATGTAGAATGGGGTACACTGAGCTCCATAAGGATCTGAGCATCAGACAGACCTCTAAATCCATATTAATTCAGGTTATGATCCATCCCGTATTTGCAACGCTCACAGGGGAATGGTAGGGCCCAGCCCCCTCTTCAGTAAATGTTTTGCAGAGGAGGATGGCAATCTCCAACATCAGGAAATCTGAAAAACAAGGTAAGCAAACATCTCCCCAGAGAAGTGCATGTCAAACTAATCATCCTGATGAAAAAAAACTGGCTGACTGAACTCTCAAGGTCCTTTCCTACCCTTATCTTGAAGTGCCGCATATTATCAGCCATCTCACAGGTAGATAAACAGATCAGTCCCTATTTCCTCAGAGCATATTTATGGGGACAATGTGCAAACAGCTTCTTTTCTCATCCTTCTGTAAAAATTCCCCATTTTGGAATGGCTCCCACAGTGTTGCCATACCTTTCTAAAACAATAGAAACCAGACCAACTCAAAATCACTCAGAAGCTGAGAGATACTTCTTAACTGTCCAACATATTTTGTTGTTCAGGTTATTTTTTGATTTTCACAGAAGGGAGGACTCTAGTGGACATAAAATTCGTATCAGAAAATAATAAATAACTTATCTGTCTTGGGATCTTTGAAGATGACAGCAGCTCTATATTTCCAGCCAACATGCGTTATGACCTCAGCTTACTGGATTGCCATTTAAGAAGATGTTTTCCAAAATGGAATCTGTTAGTCCTGTTGCCTGCTGTCCCCTACAGTATTTTAAAGTGATGCTTTGCACAACTGAGAGACCAAAAATTCATCTGCCTGTTTCCCTATATAGGTATTAAATCCTGCCATCTTCCGGGAGCATCTCCAGCAAAGTTTGCTTTCTAAATATAACTGTGTTAACTGCTGGTAGAGTCAGAATTCTAGGGATAACACCATTAACAAGCTGTGTGCTCTGATGATGATGTCCCTATTGACAAGACTGAGAGCTCACACTGTGTAACAATGACCTAAAAAGCACACAGTGATGGATTTAAATGGCAGAACTCAATTTCAGGCTTCATTTCTGAAGCAAATGCCATTTTGAAAAATGGCAACTGAGTGAGTTTAGCATGGCAGGATTAGCCCCTGTAATGGTTAAGAACTCAACAGACCCCAGCTCATCACATGTGGATGCTAATTATCTGGAGTGAATGGTATCTGTGTGCAGCATCCAGCTGGCCAGGAGCCCAGTGAGGCTGTATCAGTTACAGGCCCAAGATCGAATTTTACTTGCGCTGGTCCTGGGGCATTTCAGGTGACCTTGGAACGACACCAAGAGCAGTGGAAAAAGCTCTGGCCTCCTACCAAGGTGAGCCCTGCTTGCCATCCACCAGCTCCTGACCCGCCATCTAGTGGGGTGTCTCCACATGTCACAGGCGCTCAGAAAGCTTCAAGTCCGGCACAAAAACAGACAGCTCGTGGGAGGACACCTTCTTTGAGTCTTCTGGATGGGGCTTGCTAAGTTAACTGAGGATACAGTTCAGCTTTATGTCTTCAGGGTGAAGAATTACGCAGAGACATTTGCCTTAAAACTGGCTAACTTTGAAGTGGTGCCTGTAGATAGAAGTTGTAACCTTGGCTCAGGTGTCAGTAAAACCAGCTGGGGTGTGGGATGGAGCTGTGAGCTGCCCTGCTGGGACCCTCTTCCCCAGGGCTCAGCAGCTGTTTGTGCTCATGCCTGTCCCTCGCTACGCACCTGTGCTGTGCTGCAGCCACGCCGTGTCCAGCCCCATGTCTGGCTCATCCAGCCCTGGCATGGCTTCAGACACTGGTCCCGCACCACTGGCCCTGCTAGGGCACTGTGGGGCTGAGCTCTTGCTGGGGAGGACATTTCCCCCTTCCCTTATGTACTGGCCTGGCTGCTCCAAGAGAAGTCAGCTTGAGCTCAGTTGACAAAGGGACCTACTGGTGAGCTATCTCTGCTGTGGAGGTTAAATAGGATAAATTCCATTTCCATGCTTTGCAACACAATTGAACTGGCCAGGCATGGACTGATTTTTTTTTTTTGTTTGTTTTGTTTTGTTTTGTTTTTTTGTGGATGAATACATAAAACTTCCACTCTGCAGATTAGGCAGAGAAGTTACATGCCTGCTCACTTTTGTCATAGGTTTGGCATGGAAGGAGCCCTCTCTGCAGCATACCTGTAATCTGAGTCAAAGAATTGTACCATATTGTATTGAAATAGGACTCAAATAGAGACTCACTAGGATTAAAGGTCTGGGCACTGCAGAACCTGAATGCTTCTCCCTCTGTGCACACGTGATTTCCACACAGACCCATCTTGCTGTGCAGGACAATGTTCCTCTCCCATAACATCCCCAAACCCTCTTGTTCATTTTGAATAGGGATATGAGGATACTATTTTTATCCCAATTGTGTAACCACTCTGAACAGGTGTAAATGACAGCACATGAATCGCTCAGTGATGCATAAGGTTAGAAGGGAGCTAGAGGCAGCCAGTCCCTCTGTTGTGGGACAGAATCAGCCATTATCTGTCTACATTAATGACAGATCTAACATGCTTTCTGATCTCACATAAGCAGGTTTCTAGATTATTCTCAAAATAATATGTCCCCGGCAGGGACAGAGAACTAGGTAGGCAGCCTATTCCTTTCTTCTCTATTGGCTGTACTGAAAACCATTTCCAATCCCTAATCAAAAACTTCCTTGCAGCAAAACAAACTATCTCATATTCCTTCTACTACTCATTCCATCTCTTCTTCTGAACCCTTGCTGATCAGTATATACCTTTTTCAAAGTGTATTGCTAAAGCTGGAGTCAGTGCTCCAGGAAATACCAGTGGCACCAAACACAGCTCAGCCCCTCATCTGTGACAGCACAAGTTTCTTGCACATAACATCATCACTTATCTACTCCAATATGGTGTAGGCTTTTCTCTTCCTAATATCTGTAGGAAACAGCTATTAGGAAGTTTTTTTTCACTGCAAGGGTGGTCAAGCATCAGAACAGGCTGCCCAGGGAAGTGGTTGAGTCACTATCCCTGGAAGGATTTAAAAGACATGTAGATGTGGCACTCAGGGACATGGTTTAGTGGTAGACTTGGCAGTGCTGGGGTTATGTGGGTTAACGGTTGAACTCGGTGATCTTAGGAGCGTTTTTCAAATTAAATATTTCTATGACCCCATGATTCTGGCTCAGCTTTGGATCCACCAGTATCCCAGATCTTTTCTGCTGAACTGCTGCCCAGTTCTCTGTCCTGTGTCCGCGGCTGGTAATTTCTGCTCCACACTCACGAGCATGACATCAGAGCACCCATATAATCTCAGAGAACATCAGAGCACATCGTCACCTCAGTGTTCCCTGGCATTTGCCAGCAGCAGAAGCTAGAGCAGAGCGCAGGACCAGGGCTATGATAAAGCAGCACTTCCCCTGTGCACTCTCTCAGTTTCTAGTAGTGTGTGGCTCAGAGCTTGATTGAACGTTGTGATGCATCTTTGTGTTCAAAAGCCTTTGGTAGATTTTCCTTTAGTAAATGTTTGCCTGCTCATTGACCTGCTGACCTTGTCCTGGCCTAACAATTCAGGCCACTTGCCCAGTGTGTCAAGACCATTTGCTAATTCCAGTCTTAATCTCCAATACGCTTGTGACCCTTCCCAACCCAATGTTACTGCCACTTTAATGAATACATCCTCCACTCCATCATTCAGCACATCAGTGGGACACTTACTGGCAGCAGACCCGATGATCAGGCGCAGGCCTTTCTACCACAGCTCTTTCAGTCACACAGATGTTTGTAAGATTAGTAAGTCTAAAATTGCAGGTGGGCAACACCTTGCTTCATAGTTCTTAACCTGGGAATCACAGTCTTGTTTTTCCTAAAAAGGCAGTCGTTGCAGTGCCAGCTGACGGTCCCTCATCCCCCAGGAAGGGTTTGGTGAGCCGACCTGGTGCGAGCACTGCCACAGATAAAAGAGGTTTGTGGCCGCGCAGTGACCTCTGTGTCTGTTCGGAGAAGTGCAGCAGCCAGGGAGAGAAACAGAGCTGTGGGTGAACAGCCAAGGGAGAGGCTGAGGATTTTCAGGGTCCCAGCTGCAGCGGGAGTAATTTTAAATACTGAAAATGCCGATGTTATAAATACATATTATAGTGTTGGCTTTTCGCAAATAATGAACGCTATGTGTATAATATTAACGCTTATGTTTTAGAAATGTAACCATTATTAAATGTTTTTTTTCTTTTGTTCTACCTTAGAGATAGTTGAAAAATAACTAACCAAAGATACGTTGAAATGCAACTAACAAATTATAAGCTTAACTAGATAAGCACAGATGTGATGACTCCAGCCCCAGGAAGTAATAACTCCAGCCCCAAAGACAACCTCAGATAAACACAGCAGTGATAACTTCAGTCCCAGGACAATCTCAGATGACAGACTCCTGTTACCAGACACCCCTATCCACAAATCTTCCAAGAATCAACATACGGAGGAATTCCTCACATACCTAAAAGGCCATGTGTTTTTCAGAAGTATGAATATACATATTTACCTATGACTATGTAACAGGCTGATGCAATAAAAAATGTATATAAAGAGAGTGTCTCACCAGGGCTGGCGCACTCTTGGCTCGATGCCAAGGGTTGCCCAGCGTCCCCTGGACACTGTAATCCTTTTGCTCTATCTTTTGTCCCTGATTGTTATTCCCTATTAAAAACCTTAATTCAGCAGGAGACTGGACCTCGTTTTTAACAGCCGAGGTGAGAACACTTGCTTTTGTTTTGAGTGCAAGAGGGTCTGTTGCTGTACCGAAGACCTTTCTTATATTCTAAAAAGTGATGCCTTTGTCTGGGATGTCTTCATCTGTCTAGTCCAGTATAACATGGTCTATTATTTGTGGATAGATCTGACCTGATAAGCTACACTGATGATCAAAGCTCAACTCTTTCAAATACTAATCTTGGGATCTGGGATTCTGGCTTAGTACACTGCCAATGTAGATCTAAATTATGAATTTTGGCTCAAGATCCAAAACAGTCGAATGGTTGCCAAGAACTGAAAGAGTGGCTACACTCACAACATAAACTCACCTGAAAGAATCGAACTGATGGTCTGGTTTTGTGAGATCAGTTCTCAATTAATAACAAGGGTTAGCAAATACTGATCAAATCTTTATTGCCTGGAAATGCCCCAGGGAAAGAACTTGAAGAAAACCAGTTAGAGCTACAGTTTCCATCTGTGTGTGTGGAATGAGGGACTACAAAGTCACAGCTTTTTGTTTCAGTCCTAAATTTCAGATTTGTGAAGACATGAGCTGATCACAGGCATATTATGCATCGTCTCTCTCAAAGCCTTTGTGCTGGGAGGTGCACTGGGGAAGGGGGCACTGGGCACAGACTGTCCTGCCCGCCTCTCTGCAGTGCTGGGGCTTGCTCAGTCATCTAATCTTCATTTTCCCAGTTTCTTTCCACCAGGATATATAGCTATATTTATATATACACTCACACTGAGGATCCTCTCCCCCACAACCAACAAATTATGTAAAACATCACCCCTATTATGTGACTTCCACAGACTTTTACAAAGGTTATAATAACACACTGGTGCCATCCCTTATGCCATAACCCAGCATCACCTCTCTTCCTCCAGCTTCACCTCTCCTTTATTTCCACTGATTACACCTTGCAGGAGTCTCAGCTGAAGGCAGAATCCTCCTTCCTTTTCTTACAGCTCAATGGGAGTTGGCACAATGGGCTGAAAATGTACTGTTTACTTAGGGAAAGAATGGTGTAGTATCAGCTGTCAATTGGCACTTTAACCCAAGACACAATTAGTTGAGCACAGCCATATCCAGATGTTAATACCTGATGGAAGCAACACTGCAGTAATTCACAACTATCTCAGGTGTGGCTTCCATTAAAAAGGCTTCTTGTGAAACTCTGCATACACCCGCCTAGAAAATCCCCCTCAAATACTATTAGAAGAGTCATCTATAAAACCACAGGATTTCCATCTGTCTTTCGGGAGTTACAAGTCACCAAAGATGAGGTGCACTATCAGGTGGAAAACCTGTCACATCATTTTGGCTATCAGTCAGCAAAAAAAAGGTGGAGGGAGAGACCACATTTTTAACAGTCTGAAATGTGAATCCAACTCTGGCTGGATGTGAGAAGTGCTTGAAGAGCCTCCCTGGACAGAAACCAGGTGAGGAACACTGAGGTTTTCTTCAAATGACACTGGTTTCGGAAAAGAAAAAGAAAAAGAAAAAGAAAAAGAAAAAGAAAAAGAAAAAGAAAAAGAAAAAGAAAAAGAAAAAGAAAAAGAAAAAGAAAAAGCATTTTCAAATCTAGTTCATCACAAAACATCAGCACATGAGAAAATTCTCTGTTTACATGGGATCACAGAGAAATTTCAGCACTAACTTCAGCTTGATACTGATTTAACTTAACTCCACATCATATTGGTGTTCACACAGGAGCCTTGACCCATTTAACAGATACATTTTTAAATGCCATCTCACATTTCACAATTGCAACTCTTAATACAGACCTACAGGCAAGGCAATGCAACCTGAAAGTCCGTCTACCTGCACATTGTGCTAAAGGGTTTCTACCCTGACTTCAGTAAATTGAGTGAACTGATGAATTTGTAAGAGGCTTCCAGACTACTGCAGATATATCCATTTTTCTAGAACAGTCTCTCTAAAATAAAACCAAACTGAAGCACACCTACTAACTGGATGTTTTTAGCTGCATATTACACTACGTTGAAGGAGCCAAATGTTCCCCTGTCACTCAACCCACTGCTAAAGATGTAAGTTGCTCTTTTTCTACTGTGGTTTGTAAAAAGAGGGGCCATCTTTTATCAGGCCAGCTGCCACTGAGAAAAAAAAAAAAAAAACAACCAGAAAAAATTTTGGGCAGAAGCCCCTTCTTCAGGCCTGAAATAGCAGCAGTAGTCTTGAAGGTGAAAACCAGCAGAGAATGACTTATAAATTTAATTAGATTATGTAAGCAGCTAGACCATCTGAAAAAAAAAAAAAAAGGGCACTGATATCTGGAGCAAAGGAAGGAAGAGCAGGGGAGGAGGAGATAAAACAGGAACTCCTCTGGCACACACAAAGAAAGCAACGAGCAATTTACTGCCTGAGGAAGGTGAGGAACAGGGAACTGTGTCCTGATGTCTCTGCCAAGTCCAGGATCACTAGCAGCATTAAGCGTTTCAGGTCCCATGATGTCTTTTGAAGGTATTTTATCAATGCCTCTTAAGAATCAGGGTTCAAATGAGGTCTAGATTTGTTTCAGCTGTGACAGACTGCTGCAGAAAAGTATATCCAAAGGGGGGAAAAGAGGTCTAGGCATTATTGTCCTTCTGTCTTTCATCTTGACCCTGGCTGCTGGGCTAAATCTCACTTATCCTTGGAAAAATAAGAAAAATATACCTGCCCCAGCTGGCCCGTTTGCAAGTGCAGAAGTGGTGTCTCTGAATATACCCAACTCAATTTCCCTGAGGGAGTAATAACAGGAAGAGTCTAACAGCTTCCTAATTATTTTCCTATTTTGAAAACATCACTTATTTGGAGGAGGTGCAGCACTCAGTAGAGCAAATCTTTGTCCATGTACAGCCAGTAGGGCAAATGACTGTCCATGTCCCCATGTCACAGCCCTCGCAAGGTGTCCAGAGCCCCTTAGCAGTGTGTGGGGATCATGGCGAGGGGGCAGCAGCTGGAAGTGTCCTGGACAGCTCACACACACACACCCCCAACCCTGTCAGGCTGCCCATGGAGGGGACACCCTGGCTGAGGCGGGACATGGGCAGCAGTGCTTCCCTGGGGTGCTTGGGAAAAGCTGGGAGCTTTTCTCCTTGGAAAGCCAGTGTGTGGATTTACAAGGCTGCCCACGTTAAATGGGAAACTAGTTTGGAAAATATGGGTGCAAAGATGCTTCGTAACACAACAGAAGGAAAAGAGAGTGGATATACATAATTGCCTTCCTGGAAAAAAATTGAGGAAAAAGAAGGGATGCATAGATGTGGCCAAAAGCTGTTCCATCTTGCACCAGCTCGCAAAAAGAAAGCAAAAATGTGATTGTCCCAGATGGGTGACGCTGAATAGTGAGAAATGGGCCTGTGATGACACATCCCAGACACATCATAAGAAGTTAGACAAAAAGTAAAGTGTTACTGAGAGCTTAAAGATTAGAATAATGGGGAAAATTGGTGTGGAAACCCATGAAATGCAACCACAGGCAATAAGGGAGAGGCACCAGCCCTGTTCTGGTACGGGGTTAGGATTGGTTGTTCTCTGGAGGTCTGTGCCAGCTCTCACTTGGGAAGGATGAGACCCAGCTCCCCATTTTGCAGGCTGAATGTGGTCACTGTGCCCTGGCAGCCGGGAGGGACATCACTGTCCTGGGGGGCATCAGACACAGCATCGCCAGCGGGCAAGGGAGGGATCGTCCCGCTCTGCTCTGCACTGGGGCGGCCTCACCTCGAGTGCTGGGGGCAGCTTTGGGAGCCACAGTGTAAGGAATGTCCAAAGGAGGGCAATGACGATGGCGAAGGGTCTGGAGGAGAAGCTGTATGAGCAGCAACTGACGTCACCTGGCGTGTGCAGCCTGGAGGAGACTGAGGGGAGACGTCCCTGCAGCTGCAGCTCCCTCGGGAGGGGCGCTGTCGGGGCG
>VZTX01025382.1:0-74381 GCA_013400915.1 Pardalotus punctatus
GTCCCGGCAGCCGTGGCTTTGACGCACCATTTCCCAATATCTTTCCCCATTGTCGAATTCGTTGTCTTTCTTCTGCTGTTAGACCTTCTGCTGGACCGTATTTGCTGCGGAGGTACGTGTCGAGCTCATCTTCTGACATTTCCCCGTCTTCCGCCCATCGTAGTAAGCCTTGTCGTTGTTCTGCAGAAAGTTTCTGGGGTTGCGCTACCGTGCTTTTCTCTGCATCCCGAACATGAGAGGCCTGGAGTTTGTCAAATTCATCAAACTGCTTCTCTGTGTTTTCAAGTCCCTCTTTTATCGCGTTGGCTGCTCGGCGATAGGCTAACGTTTTTACCGGTTGTGATGCTCCCCCATCCAACCTCCGCATCTCATCCAGTAGTTGCATCATTATCTCCTTCTGCTCACTCAGCTGCTCTTTAATATCCTCCGTCTCGGGAAGCGGCACTTGATGCGGCTCTATTACTGTCACCTCCATGGGTTCTGGAGGTGCACCAGATCCGGACGGGTGCTCGTTAGGAACGTAAGGTGGTATAATGTCATCAAACGCTCCCTTAAATCCCACAGGGGTGGTGACTGGCAGCTCGCTCGGAGGGGGAATAACGTCCCAGCTGCCATGAGTGCCTCGCTCAGTCTTTTTGCTCCATTCCTCCGTTGAAGGAGGTCCAGACAAGGTCTCAGGAGTACTCTGCTCTTTCATTAAAGGGGTACACTGCGTTCCCGCCATCACTTCCCGGCGAGCACCTGCCACCTTAGCCTCAGCATGCAATTGTTCAACCATGAACCGAATTTGTCGATATGTTCGAGCTAATGCTTTGGCCCCTTTTGCTCCTGCCTTCACACTTTCCCGTATCTCATCTCCCACCTTTCGCCATTTCACGAGATCAAATACTTGAGAAGGATCTTCCAACAACCCCCACCGCCGACACCAAAACAATAGTTCTACTAATTCTGGTCTTTCCACCTTGTAGTCAGTCTTAGCGGCTACCCGCATTAGTCCATCTATGGTAGCCTTTTCTATCGCTGATGCAGCGTTCCCCATCCCGATCCAGACCGCAGTCTGCCTGACTCACCAGTCAGCCGTGGCCACTTTTAAGTGTGCTTCTCCTCCTCTCTCGGACGATTCCCGTCTGTCTTGGACAGCCGGGATATCTACACCTCGTCTCTCGTCCGCCTTCGTCTGTCTACGCTCCGCTCCGAAGCATCACGTCGTGGTCACCAGAATGCCGCGGCCCGAGGTGCAGGGAGAACAGCACACCAATATGATGTGGTATAAAAGCTCCGTTTATTGCTTCCAAGTACACATATTTATACAATAATATTTCCGTGCACGCGACTAGCAATATAATGATTGGTTGCATGTTCCCTTCACGCGCCATGCACGCGTCTTAGCTAAAATTCTTATTGGCTGGCACAATCTACACTACATCCTGCTTTATGGTTAAATTTAGGCAATTACATCCGCTAATTTATGCTTACTTCAACTTTTTCCTGTCAACTTCACTTTTTCTTGCCAACTCCCTTGTTTCAGCTTTCGGTCAGCTTTCAGTCAAGGACCCAGCGGCTTCGAGCCTAGATCCACTCATAATAGTGCTCCTTGTTTCAGCTGTCGGTCAACTTTCGTTCAACTCTCAGTCAGCTTTCAGTCAAGGACCCAGCGGCTTCGAGCCTAGATCATCTGCTCATAATAGTGCATAACGTCCAAGGCTCCCGCACTGTATTATGCTAAACTTTCTTATGGTAATTGGATTACAAATTAAAAAATCAGTGGTAGAAATGGGAGCTATGTTTAGGATTGTTTCTGGGGTTTTTCTCTCTCTTTGTGGATTTTTTTATTATTCAGTATTCAGGAGAGAGAAGAAACTTCTAAGAACAAGTATAATTCTCATTTGTTATAACCAACTTTCTCTGTAAAGACAGGTAGCATCAACTTTATCACTACCTAAATAGTTGCCAAAGAATATTACAAACAACCAGTTTCTATTTTACAAAATTATTTAGGTCTTTTTCTGTCTAGTCAAATATTAAGTGCAGGATTATTGGTTAATAGAATCTGAAAAAGCTACACTGGCTGAAGCTAATCTTCCAGACTCTTTAAACTATGTATAAATTGTGAAACAACTGTAATGTAAGCAAATGAAGCATAAATAGCAATGTACACAATTCTTCTGGAGGTGTTATGGGGTACAGAAAAGGCAAAGTAATGGAGATTTACTTTACTAATTCCATCAAGTCCAGTGAAAAGAAATTATGTAGCAAAAGACTTGCAATAATAGTGAAATCCTTCCTCACAGAGATTCCTGTGGAACTCATACTGTAAAGACATTAGAAACCAGGCTGAAAACCCTTGGTTATGATGTCACTTGCACTGACAATTACAAGTAAGTGAAAATCCTTTATTAATATGGTATATTTGCAGAAGCACCTTACCTATTTTGATTCTTACTTTTCAATACTGAAGTGCCATTAATGTTGTGTCTTCAGGAGGGACTGATATGTTGGAGGGATGATGTCACCTTTTTCAGACTAGGAATTTTTTGGTTGTGAATGGAGCAACATGCTACATTGCATTGTATGATTGAGGGGAACTTTGTACTTAGTGTCAGGCACAGAAGATGGCCTCATGTATTTCTATTTAAAATCTAAACAACAGTTAAAAACACTATTGGATGTCTGCAGAATTACCAGTTATTCGCAGTAGTTTTCACAGCTCTAGTTATTCCCATATATTGTAAGAGAAATTTAATGAAGGGAAGCTTTAAACATGATAATGCTGTGAGTTTGCTTCATTTTTTCATGGTTTTTTTCTCAGTTGTCTACCTGAAAGATGCTAAATAAAATGATATTTTCACAGGTCTGTAATGTTCTTACTCTGCCTGGATAATCCTGATGATTCTAAGTGTGCCCTTTCATCGTAAGTAAAAGAAGTTCGACCCATCCTCAGTGTCATTACAACCGAATAAATGATGCAGATGGCAACAGATCGCACCTCTACCACCTGTTGTGTATTACCCACATGCAATACACAGTGTTCTTAAATTTGTTACTTATTGTGGATTGAGTTAGCAGTTTCTACTCATAAATTGTGCACAACTGTCTGTGAGCACCAGCTGTTCAAAATGAGGTATTAATGGGTTCTCACTGATCACACAATAACACTGTGTATCACTGATGATAAGAAGTTTGTACATATCACTGTTCTGATACAAAATCTGTTACAAATTTGAAGTTACTTACATTAATATAGTTTCTTGAATAATCATATAGATCAAACGGCAATAAATCTAAAGGACCTTTCTCCGGCTACTGGAATTTTCAGTTCTAAATTTTGAGGAAGTTTCCTTTTAATATTCCATTTTGTGTGAAACTTAATCTCTATATTTTAATGTATTTACCTTGGGCCAGTAAGTTATCTACAAAGAATGCAGATTACATCCAAGACACAACTTCTTAATTAGCAAGCATTACTCCCAAACTCCCTACTTATCCATATTTTTCTTTATTATATAAGGATTAAATTAGTTTATTATGTATTTCAGTGAATTTACAGTAAAGATTACTGTTCAATTCTGACTATGTTTCTTAATCTGTATGCTGTTGCATATATAGATACACATAAGATACTTGAACATCTGAATATGAGAACTTCCTCACAGTTTGGAACTTTGTCGAATATATAGATACATAAACACTGTTTTCTAGTTATATTATTTGTATGGATAATCTATGCTTTATTTCTTACTGTCCTTTCTTCCCTATTCAAGTACATGCACATTTTTGTTTGTTAATACCTATGTGATATTGAAATGATAATTTCTGCTATGAAAGTCTTGACTTGCTGCCCCTGGCTGTGGCAGCAGAGGTGCAACTCCAGCTTGCCTCCCTCTGGGGATGGGCTGTAGGGCTTCATGCAGTACTGAAAAGGGAGTGGATATCACCTTCTGTAACATATGTCCAGTTTTTAGTACACACTTACAGAGAAAGTGGGTATTCAGACTTCCTGTTAAGGCTTTTATTAAAATAGGGTTTACTTGTTCTGCCACCGAGTGATAAGGCTTTTGTTCATGTCAAAGGAAAATGCAGTTACACCCTGCAAAATAATAGCTGTGAACATAGTGACAATATTAACAAACTGGAAGAAAAAGAACTTCACGGGACTTTAAAAAATACAATATTGTAAGCTCTTAACAGAAGATTTTTCTTCTCTCCCAGATTTTAAAACATTTTCAAAGTTTTGTGATGTGGGTATGCTCCTCAGCTGAGGAAACCTGGATGAGAAGGCTCTTGAAAAACATGAATGTATTTTTCCTTTCAGCTGAGGGATGAGCATGCAGTTCTGCAGTATTGCCACATAGCATTTGCAGTATGTGAGCAGGGGAGTAGCTGCCCCTTCTTTTCCATCCATGTCGATGCTTAAAGTAACACAATCCCTGCTGGATTTGAAGCACCACTCTCACACTCTCCTGGGGTAACTTCTGAGGAACTCGGCTGTTCTCCTCCTCCTTAGGAAAAGTTTCCTTGCTTGTTTCCTTCATGAGCATTCTATTCAATTCTGCATGCATGGCACTGTAATAAGTTTGATTTATTTCGTATCTATCCCAAATCACAACAGATCTTCCCAATCTTAATGCAAAACTGTCATTGCCTCTCCCTGAAATTTAAGTAACTTAAATACTACTGAGCCAATGCATACTTATATTCTCCCCAAAATCACTTACTTCTCTGCTGTATATAAATAATATATAATAACAAGTATATAAATAATAAATAACAACACCTCCATTGAAACTAGCTGCCCTTTCAGAAAGAATCTTAAGCAGATGCAGATAAATTATTTGATGATTATCTTCCTAGGTATGTTTTTTGTATGGATGGATCCCCGCTTCGTGATGGTCCATTAACTGACGTGGGGGCAGTTTGGTCAGTAGGGGTGTCACTGTTTGGAGGGTGTATCTGTTAGAAGTTTCCTTCACAGAGTATGTGTGTCCAGTGTACACTCAGTGCTGATACTCCCATAATAAGCAGTGAAACAGGCATGCAGGCTCTGATGCATCCCCTTTCATGAGGGCTGTTTGGTACTACTATGCTGATAGCTGCCCCCTCAGACTCCAGAGAATAATGTCCTGAGCCCAAAAACATCAGAGTTGGGCAAGTGACTTTTTATGTCACCACAGCTCCTGTTAATTGGCATAGCAAAGGAGACATCTGGGTCAGGGTGGCAGAAGGATGGACTAGAAGGTGCTGTCATGTACTTGGGGTTTCTTGCATAGTGGTAGTGCCCCTTAACTCCTCTCCAGACTTGAACTATGTTCCTGCTGAGTCAAATTTGGACTTTGGCTTATTGACACGCTGGTGTTAGAAAAACCTTGTGAGTAAAAAATACCCACTAGATGGCACAGGTGGCTTACAAATGTAAGCAGGAGGGAAGCCTGATGCAACCTGTTAGTGGTGGTATGTATTACTTGCATTATTGCAATGTCAGGGAGACTTAGAAGTGGATCTGGCTACTGCTGTACCACATGCTGTGAAAATACAGTCCTCCATGACCACTGCTGTTTAGAAGAGCACTATAAAATCACAAGCATAAGGCCAGAGACAGCAAATGGATGTGGAGAGACAAGAAGGCTCTTGTGTCAAGGTAGAAAGAAGAGTTCCCAGGGTTTTGCAGAGATATTCTGTTTATAGAACCATGACAGCCAAAGGGAATCTGTTGGCAGGCACATATAAAGAAACTTCTAGCTTAGCACTTGGACCACAAACTTCACCCCTGGCAACAAACCCCTGATATTTAAAAGAATCTTAACTCAGCTCTGTGCTGTGAACATCCTGTTTGTTTTCTCTTCTTCAGATCTGCACCAGCAGCACAAAGAGGACCTATATCTTCAGACAGAGGAGGCAGCTGGAACAAGCTCATGTTTGTTTCTTTTGTGGGCTTTTTGTTCAGATTTGCTTTAGTGTACTAGGTTAATCAACTGAATCCACATCCTCTGATTGCCTTAGCTGGCTATAAATTTGGCTTCAGCTAATTTCTAACTGCAGCTTCAGCCTACTTCTGGGACTGGCAAACCTGCATATCAAAACATTGCATACTAGATACTGGCTTCTTTTAGTATCAAAAATTATCCCACTGCTGCTGGAAAGCCTCACCCTTCATTTTCCTTTCTTGATTAGAAGAAATCCATTGCTATTTCCTCTTATCTTTATTCTCCAGAATTAACCTGAGAATAGTACTTCCTGTTGTCATATTTCAGAAAGAAAAGTGACGCTGTGCCTATTATATATCACCCACAGAGATTACTTGTTTGTAAAACAATCCTAGAGTTTGACCTTAGAAACTAAGTGACTGATTATCATGTTTTGGGAAGGCAGGATATGAATTCAGGTGGAAGAGATCTTGGATTTCTCACTTGATACAAGATGCAATAAGACAGTGGAAAAGTAAACTAATTTTTATAAGTGGTCCAGTACTTGGGCCAAACTTAAAAACTAGGGCACAGCAAGATTCTGGCTGCATACTTGTATACAGTATTTTACCACATAATATCAATTGCTTCGTCATCTGCACAGCTGTTCCTCAGCTGGCTGTTTCCTGTCCACTGGATAGCAGTCAGAAATAGCAGGTCTAGAAAGTTCCACAACTTTTCCACCACGATGTGATTTATGGTGTATCAAATTCAGACAAGAACCTGCCAAGTCAGACATTGGCCTTCTTGCAGTGAACTCAGGTAGCAGGGTTCAGAATACACTGAGGAGAGAGCAGATGCCATCCTAAAGGTTTCTTGAGTTACTTTTGTGAATTCCAGTGCTCCAGCTAGATGTTCCTCTAAATCACCAAGACATCTAGCTACCAAGATGACACATAAATCTTCAGAGAAAAATAGTCATTCTACTAGAGAATAACTTTATTAGATTTCTTTTTGCACATTCTGTGTTAGCTTCTGTGTTATTTATTTGTATTTGTATTAAGTGGTTGCCAGGAAACTGGGAGAGGATGTTCCTGTTATCTCAGATTTAGGATTTCATAGTAGATTTACATCCTTTCAGTCCCTGATACAACTGTATCATGTTGTATGTTTCAAAGATAAAATATCTAAAATATGTTGGTTTTGCTTATTTGTCTTGCTTCCCTGCCTCTATAATCTTTAATTTGGTTTAAATGTAAATCACTTTATATAATACACATATTTGGGTTTGCCTAGGTCACAGCTGGGTTTAGGGTCCAGCTTGAAGGATTTTTATGTCTTTTTCAGACAAAGAAATTACCAAAAGTATGAGAGTACTGAAATCAGAAGTGAACAGACCTTTGAAAATCTGGGCTGTATTATGCCTCAAAATTGTTCCGTATCTGTGCTGTAACTTTAGTCCTTTAATTAGTTCCTTCAACATAATGTTTTATTGTTTCATGTTTTATTGTTTACAGCAGCCACCAGAGTAGTAAGAAAGGTCTCTGTAACACAGGCACATCTCAGCTAGCTAAAGCCAAGCAATTTTGCTGAATCTTCTATTTGCCCACAGCAGATCACATTGTGACATATTTTGGGCCGTGGGCTGTAGAGCTAGCGTATGTGAGGCTCCCAGGTGTCCAAGCCATCATCAGGGCTGCTGTGTCCTACCTATGACCTGTATGTGACAGTCTGTGTGACATCCAGAGAACAGCTTCATACCGTTAACCAGCCGTGTGCCTCTTAGGCAGCTTCCATCCACAAGCCAAGCATCCCAGCTGGCCAACTTTTCCTTTCCAGCTTAGGAAAGCTTTCCAGCCTCTGAATGTAATTGACTCCAGCAGCGCAGTCAGTGCTGGCAGTTACTCATGGTACCAAACCCATGGGAGAAAGTGCTAAATATTCTGTTCTGGAAAAAAAAAGTACAACTAAGTAGGATAGCTACAATTCAAACAACTGAGGTTGTTTACTGCATAACCTTATATCAAGAGCAACACACTCAGAACCTCTTGCAGTGTTTTCTTATTTTTACTGTTCTCTCCTCTTTTCCCGTTACTTCAACTCAGTAGCAAAGACAGCAATTTCTTTTCTAATACCTATTCAATAAAGTGTCTCAAACTTGCTTAAAAACTTGGGAAGGTCTGTAAAGATTTTTAGCTAACAAACTAATATAGCTAATAAAAAAACCCAACAAGGCAAAGTTCTAGATGCATAAGTTTCCTGAGACAGCAAATTTCAAGCTGAGTGTGAATCATTTGTTCTTAGTTTAACAAAGTGGTTTTAATCTGTGCAAAGGAACAGTGTGACTGGCATCTCGGAAGATGAGGGGCAAAGTGTCAGCAAAGCAAGGAACAATACGGTCATTTGTTACTACCAGAGGAAGGGAGAGACATGAACATGTCTTTTTTATTTCTACATCTGAAAGTGATGTGATGTCTGTGTGAACAGCACTATTTACAGATAAATGTTACACTTAAGTGGTGACAATCAGCCAGGTAAGCCTGTGCTATGTCTAGAACCCTCAGGAAATGCTCTGATTAGCAATGTCTCATGTAAGAGCTGTGTCAAAGGTGGAGAAATTGTACTGTCCAAAAGGCAACTGCCCTTCTCCATAAACTCGTGCAAGCCTGGGAAAGTTCACAAACATAGATTCAAAATGTTTCAATCATTCATATTTGTACTAGCAGTACTGCAAAAGCAGCTGTCTCCAGATGTGAATTTGAGGGAGAAAATGTTCCAGATGAAAACAATATATATATCACTTAATTTTGAGTCCAGTTGGATGCCAAAATCCTGTGTAGATCTTTTCATATCCAACTACTTACGGCAAATGAAAACATCATGTACAGGAGCATTACAAGGTGTTCTGCATTTCTGCAGACAGACCTGTGGAAGCTACTGAGACTAAGGCAGCATTTCCTGTTGTGCCTATTTTGTGGACCACTTAACAACTCAGTTATCTCACGTTCTTCATTGCTATGCATAAGTAAATATAATCTCCTCTCCTATTAACCGACTTTTTTTTCTGCTACATGTGTTTCAGTCATTGTACCTGACAAAAGCTGAGCTCTAATTCAGAGCAGTCCCTTTTTCCAGCATGTATGTGCATGCACACATATACATCTGCTCACACCTGCTGTGCCTATTTTTAAATGCACCCTCTTGAGTGCTCTGGAGTAAGAAGTTATAAGAATAAAGAAAGAACAACTTGATCACCTCTTTGCCCTTTTTATACTGCTGGTGTTTATTTTTGTCATATTGGTCTTGATGTGATATTCAGCTGGCATGACTGTGTTTTCAATCAACAATCTTAAATGGAGTGAAATGTGACCTGAAACCTCAAGAATTTGAATAATACTTTTTGTTCCATGAAAGGTAACTCTTTTGATAGTGTTCTTCTCAACTGAATTACCTAGAAATAATTCTGATGTATTTTGCTTCAACAATAGTGTGAAGTGGAAGAAGAGTGCTTTTAGCAGAGCCAAGAAGTTTGGTTTAAAATAGCTCAGTATGGGGAGGCACGGTATCTTAATTTAGCCAAATGTCAGGGTGGCTCAAACAGTTCACAAGTTTTTTTTTAATTTTCAGGTTTTTCCTAATTCCAGCTTCTGCCCAGTCTAAATTTACTTGCCATTTTACGTAACAGGCAAAGAATATAATCTGTCAAATTTTGTTTATAATCTGCAGGCATCTGATTTCGTAGTTTTCTGAAAATTATGAAGGCAAGCTCAGAGATCCTCATTCCCTTACGGCAGCAGCTCAGTTCCAGTGCAGGCTGGCAGGGAGACTGGTGCAGGAAATTGGAGCCTGGGAGTGTGGCACATATGTCCCCTCACACCGTGCCAGAGTGTCCCTGCTGCCTGGCAGCCCCCCTGCTCCTCCTACCTTCTCCCTTTCTCTCCAGCCACAGCAAAGGTGAACCTGATCTCAGTTCAGATGAGCTACTTTGTATTTTTAGCAGAATATGTGAGCAGAAAATGGGGTTGTTGGAAATTCTATTAAAGGAAAACAAAGGCAGAAATTATAGTATACATTTCCTTTCAGCAGCAGGCAATGCAGTAAATAAGTTGTTTTTTCCTTGTGACCATTTGACGGGGAATGCCTGTGGGCTGTGGAAGTAATAAGTGTGGTAAGTTCCCTAAGTTCCCTAAGGACAGACATTATCCTCCAGAATTCCTCCAGTATGTCTGGAGTGTCTTCAGTTATGCCTTTAGTTACAATACTTAACAAAGAAATTTTTTTTAACCCAGTAACTGCATTTGTCTGGGCATCTCTCAGTGATTACACCTGATACATCAGGTTTAATTACACCTGGCATCAGGCTTGAAAGCTTGGATAAATAATCAACAAGGAATCTAAGTATTTTAGGCAGAAACCAGAATTATAAATCAAGACTGTGGCAAATGCTGGATTACCAAACTGCAGGAAGATTAATTTTTTTTTTCCCATTTGTAGCAGGTAAAATCAAGAGTGTTAAAGAAATGACAGGCATTCTATATGTTACACTGTATCAAGGTACAGATGTGGAAAAGCTCCTAGGTCACTTTGTGCCATTTTGAAGAGCAACAAGCGAAGAAGAAAATTACTAGAAATAAGTATGCCATGGAAATTTTAATCTCCTGATACCAAATTCCAACTGTAGGAGATGCTGGCCTGTGTTGAGCTTTATTCTTATTTATGCTTTTGTTTGGATGAAAGGTACCAGAAAATCCAGAGCTAGTATTTCCACAGATCAGAATGCATGCTCTGGGCTTTCACCCAGAACTTTCTGTTACGACTGCACATTAGCATGGAGTTATATGACATATATCACTTGACATGTATCACTTGAAAAGTAGTTAGGGACAGTAAGCATAACCAGTAGTCTTGTAAACTGCAGCATCAAATCCCAGACAAATATTTATACACATGTACACAAAAGCATATTTTACATAGCTGTTAACTAGAAAGGACCTTTGTCAAGTTTCTTGGTTTTTGACCTTTGACCCATCACATGAATCCTTTCCAAGTGGCATACATACCCGGTATGGTTCTTTTGGGAGTAAATGTGCTATTTACACACTCCTGCAGTCAGAGCCTTCTTCTGTATCAACTTTTTTTCCTTGGCTGCCTCAGTGGGATGGGAGCCTTATGGGTATTTCTCTTCAGAATGTGTGAACAGCATAACAATTAGTATTGGCCAGAAAACAAGCACTCAGTTTCATGAAAGTTGGTGAGATTACTGCATGTGCTTTTCCTCTACACTAAATTAAACTTTGAAAAATGTCTTGCACAAGAAAAGTGCAGCAGCCTCATCAGAAGTCATGGCAACATCCCTCACTGATAGGATGTAGCTTTTGTACAGCTCTCACTTACTTACAAACCTGACTATCACAGGTTTTTAACTTATTATTTTAATTTATAAAAAAATTAAGTATGTCTTGAGTAAAAAATACTTTTTTCATATCCTAATTCAGGTTGAATGCATGAGTCATTAAACATGGGTCTCCCACTCTGCAGAGCAGTGCTTTAAATAATATACTTTTAAATGTGTTTTTCTAGTTTGCCTAGGACATCATTTTCTGACATGTCTAACTAGAAAGGCATAACAAAAAGTGGTGAAGGTAATACAAAAGAATGAAGCAACCTGTTTCCCCAGACTGTTCTGGAGCTACTCCACCTCCCTCCCTACCACAGCAGTGTGTATGTAGGAGAACTCTTGGCATGTTGCCTTGCTCCTGACAAAATCAATGTGCAAACCCCAGCTATGACTTTGTTTTGTTAGAAATGCACCACTTTGGCTAAAGAAAAAAGAAACTGGGAACTTCAAAACACAAGAAGCAGCAGTGGTGGCAGCAGGAAATTCTTCAGGAACAGCAAAGCTCAGGATGCACCTGTAGAAGCACCAGGCTCTCCAAGGGAAGGGGAAAGAGCAGATGGGATGACACTGAAGAGAGCCAGCAGAGGAAACAAGCACAGAAATGGGAGGAAGATGCTTGGTCCGAAGAGGGAAAATGTTTTGGACCCTTTGGGATCTTTGTTTACAAGAAACAAAATAAAAAATCAGTAATTGGTTTTGTTACCCTGTGTGCCAGAGAACAGCACCGTCAGTGCTGTCATGGCTCCAGCTGGCAACAAGCGAGCTCGCAGAGCCAACACGCGGAGCAGCCAGGGCTGCTCAGACAGACAGGGAAAGGACCTGGGCTGTGCATGTCTGCCTGGAGAATGACCAAGGAATAGCTGTTCCTAAACACCCTTCCCTGGATATGAGCTTTAAATGCACATCCAGTCATATTGTAATTAATTTGTAAGGCAGCCAAAACTGGTACAATTTGAAACATCTGAGCTGAAGGACAGATGTCACCACTTCTGAGACTGCTCAGGGTATGTCTATGTTCTTGTCAGTGCATCTCACCAGTTACTTGATCCTGCTCAAATAATAGGTCTGTTCATAAATCACATCCTAGAAAGAAACAATTTAAAATCTGTCATGGTCATTTCAACGAGCACAACACCAATGGAAAAAGCAGGGAATTCATTCAGGAATCTTAAGCTCTGTTATTCACCTTGAAAAGCCCTTATCTCTTATGCTGTCTCCATAGCCTGGTGTGAAACAATGTCAGATAAAAGATTTGAGGTAGTTTTCTACGGCATGTCTGGTAGAAGTTTTCTGATTGGGAAGGTTTTTAGAAAAATTAACATATATAGATAAAATTAAAAAAGTTTTTCAAAGCATCCCATAACCTTTCATTAAAGAAGAACTTCACAGGAAAACAGGCAAACAGGAATAACAATCCATACAAAGACTAACATACCTTTCCTATCCAGGCAATCAGAAAGATTTTGTAAGTTAATTTGCTGATCAGGAAAATTTAGCATTTAATGATAAAAGATTTCTCCTCAATGCTAAAACACAGTGTTTGAAAAGAGGAAAAGATCCTTTGCTTCCTTTCTTCTTCCAGTTGTGATCTCTCATATGAAAGTAAGGACATTTAGAAGGACATAAATAAGGTGAGATGGAGATTGTATTCTAGGACTTAAGGACTCAGAGTCCACAACTTCTGCTTTACCAAATCCCTAATGGAAATAAATTTGAGGAGAAAAATCTGAATTATCCTAACACAGCCATGCTGTACTCTTTACCCCAGCTTTCCTTAATCTCATTTATTTCTTCCAAAAATAATAATCTAAGAGGAAGCATTTCTTAAAATCTTTATGAAGTGATGGGTGGATGGGTGTCAGAAACATTGCTGTAGAAGTCTGAACACCACAGCTCCCCATGAGTTCTGTATGGTATAGCAGCAAATCTCCCAAAAGAACATCCTGAAAGTTATACAGAAAGGATAATTTCTACTGTCTGGAGGGCATTGTCAAGCAGATTAAGCTATACCCTTTTTCAGGGATGCACAGTGAAAAGACTTGGGACAATGGTCAAAAAGTGAAGCAAGGGAAATTCTGATTAAGCATTAAAAAAAATCACCATGAGAGTCGCTTCCCAAAATGATTCTGGACTCTTCATCCATAAAGGTTTTCAAAGCTCTACTGAAAAACACTCTGAGCAACCTAATCTGGCCTTATAATCAGCCATGATTTGAGCAATTGCTGGGGTCAGATAACCTGCAGACATCCCTACTTATTCAGTGATAAAATGAGTTTTCCAAAAATGGCGATGACTAAATGTCTTCTTTCTGGAAGGGCCTGTGACACATAGTAGTGTCCTTTTTGCATGTCATAATGCTAATGCATAACTGGAAAGATAGCTTTATTTTTATAACATCTTTAGCCATCCATAGAATTTGCAGTCGTACTGGGTGCATTTATTTTAAAACCTGATGGTTAACATGTTTTATCAAGAACATTTAAAATTCTAATTTAGGCAGCACAAATAATATTCCACAGCATGTTGCATTCACAGTCAACCTTAAGCTACCTGGAGATTTCTCTTATACATAATTGAGTTCAGCTATTGTCTTCAAGGAAACACTACCTAGATTTCCCTGTCTTCAATTCCCTAAATCCCAGTGTGTTTGTGGACCTGTCTGAAAAAGTTCTTTAGTTCCATTAGTTAGTCATTAGAAAACATTCTGCAAACCATTATCATAAAATGATAGAGAAGCATAGGTTGAGTCCCCTCTCAAAGCCAAGAGTAGCTTTGCAGCGATGTAAGCCACTTGTCCTTCCTCCCCTCAGATGGATCTCATCTGGACACAGGGACTTGTATTCAACAAGTGTGCTTAAATGTTCCATAACTCAGTCTTTACTGTGGATGGTCATTTTCTGCCCAAAACTTCTGTGTGAGTGTTGTAGGCACAAAGACCCTGTGAGACATGAGAGCAGACCTTGCCAGTGAAGAGTATGTTGAGTTTTTGAGTCACCTCTGCTTTATCAGTGTTCTTTGAGACTGGGTCACCCACCCTGTTTGGCAGTGGCTCCATCTTTTTCTTGGTGTTTGTTCAGCTTTGCATGTGTCTGTGGAAGCCATTCCACACCTCACCAAGTTTAACTTCGATTTAAGTTTGGCTTTCTTAATTCCCTCCCTGCATGTCTGTCACACACACAGGGACAGCTAGGACACCCCTGGTCCCATAGTTCCTGACTAGAGACATCCGAGTGTTCCCACATCCAGAATGGACCCTTAGAGATGCATTTACCCCCTTGCTCCCAAGTCATGTCACCTGCTCGCCAGCTCACACAGTTGTTCCCACACCCACACTGCAGCCACCAGCGCCAGGGACACAGTGCTCTACTCACACCCCCTACAACCTGTGCACACACGGAATGGAAAACCATCACCCAGGGAAGAGGCAGGAAGGAGTGGGAGAAGTCAGGACAGACTGCCCCAATCAGGCACAGAGCACAGCCAAGCAAACTGACCAGCCAACTATTCACATGCAGTTGCCCTTTTTAGTCCCTTGCCTGTCTGTTTTACCACTCATGTTCCTCACAATCTACCTAAATCCCTCTCTTGTCCCACCTTTGCTTCCCCTCTTAAACATCCTTTAATAAATATTCTGTGATCATGAACTGCTTTTCTCCTGCATCCCACAACATATCCCAGGAACAAAATTACTTGGTTTCCCCACCCTGCCATTGTCTCTCCAAGCTCCCTTGTGGGTGTGTAGATAAGCTTTGTCACATAATTTTACAGTCTGGGAAATGCTTCTACATGCTCTCCCCTTATTCTTTCTTCCAACATTTGAGCTTGGTCAGGAATTCCTGATTTGGCCAAAGCTGGACTTCTGCCACAGCTTTGACTTCCTGCCTTTTGGAATAGGCTACTTTTGTGCTTTGAGATTGCCCTTGAATCAGCTTGCTCACTTGGCCTCCTTTGATGTTCAGTGGCTCCTGGGGTCACACCCACCAGGTCTCTGGAGGAACCACAGTCATTCAGTCACAAATGTTTCTCTTACACCAAACTTAGGGCATTTACAGTTCTGTATCTCGTCTCCTTCATAAAGCCATTTTTCAACATTACCTAAGCAGTAATTTTTGTCCAATAGTCTGTTCTGATTATAACATTTCCCATCCTGCTGATTGACATCTAGAAATGGGTCACTGACTCCATAAGTTTTGAGAAAACTACTACTAGATCAACCCCTCCCCAGTGAAACACAGGGAGCACCACTCCTCTGCTGTACCAGGTCATTGAAAGACAACCCAGTCACTGCTGGTGCCCAGCACCAGGGCCCTGGATGGATCTGCCCTGAGAGATTGGTTTTGCAGATTCAAGCTGCAGAAGTGGGGCTGAGGCAGAGAGCTGCAGAAGATGGCAAAAGAAGCTGTGACCATGGAGGGGGATCTTCCTGAACAGCCCAAGCAGGTCCATTGGGCTTCTTCCTGTTTGCAGATCTGACAGGTGATTGACAGATGGACCAGATCATCCAGTGACTCACACAAGAATGAAACAGCTTTTTGTCGGTGGCCTTATGACATCCCCCACCCTGCCCTTCAGCAGTGCACAAGTATTGTATTTGAGAAACAGGAGAGAAAAGGGGTGGGGTAAGGAGACTCACATAAGCCTGTGCAAATACAGGAAGGTTTTGTCTTGAATCAAGAGTTCTCATTTTAGATGTTGCTTTGTCATATGCTGTTGTGCTGGCTCTTTCTGGTTCTACAATTCCAAACATCAGCCTTGGGGTGCAGACCAGAATTAAGCTCTTTATGTGTGTACTTTTCCACATTGTTTACACAGCACTATCATATTTGTTAGATTTTGTCTGTATTGTTATGTCTTTCTTTCCTTATACCCTCAACTTCCTGCTCAAGATGAGAAACAAACACATCACATATGGCCAGGCATGCATGTAGGGTAGTAAAAAGGTCACCAACAAAAGCTACAAGGCACAGTGGTGACATTTGGTCCTCCCACACTCTCCTCTTGTGAGAATGCATAGGAAAAAATAGTTGGTTCCAGTCGAGAGAGCAGAGAGCATTATTGAGAGGAGACAGGCGTTGTGCTCATCAGCACTCTCATTTCCCCACCCAAACCCCTCTGCAGCGCATGAAACAAAAGGAATCAACTTCCACATGGAAAAACAGGCTGCTTACAAGAGATGCAGATGAAAGAGATGGAAAGCCCCAGCAGCCTGTAGTGGGCAAACTACAAATAATAACTCATCAGTTTCTAGGATGAATTCCTGTGCCCTGGGTACAGCAGCTTGAGCCTGTTGCTCTGTGGTCATGGAATCATAGAATCACTCAGGTTGGAAAGGCTTCTAGGGTCTCTGAGTCCAACCATTAATCTAACAGGCCCAGTGACTGCAGCACTCCTTGGAGGACTTGTGCATGAAGCAGTCTGGATTACTTTCCAGTTCCAAACTGCAGGGATTTAATGCCAAAACGTACCATCAGCACGGAGCAACGTGTGTGCATCCACAGTTAGATGCAGCAATAACAGTGATGAGAGCTGATGCATCTCCTGCCCAAGTGGCAGTGTGTACAGCAGCAAGTAATGGCAATGATCTGCCCCGTATTTCTCTTTCTTCCTAGGGAAGGGTAATACTCATCACAATTATCTTACTTGCAACAAAAATAAGAATAAAGTGGCCATATTGAGAATACTCAGAGAGCGCATAGTCACATTTATGTGTAATGTAAGCGTTTGGACTTGAGAAAGCAGTTTCACACCACTTTCTATGCTACAATTCTTAAATATATGGATGCCTAAGATCGAGTATTCCTGTTTGCACTGAAAAGTCCTGGGCGCTTAAACACAAGTGCATTAGCAAGTTCAGAAATGTCCATTAGTGACTCAGAGGCAGATAGCAATTAAGAAATCACTGATTTTCCCAACTAATTAGTTCAGGAGCACCCCCTCAAAAATTCAGTCACAGTGAGCCAATGTGCATGCCCCCACACACACAGAAAGCGTTTCTAGTTTTGAGGACTGGCGCACAGCTAATTTCTCTACAATTTTTCAGGATAATTAGAAGAAGAGGTCAGAACTGAAATACCAGACATTTGAAAAGCTGCAAGTGTCTAAATTAAAACAGTGAAAATACAGCTACGTGTCTTTAAACTGAACTTTAGTTTTGCATCTAACTGATTGCTTCAGTGAACTACTTAGGTCAGGTACAAATTATATCACCATTTGAAGGAGACAGGAATTCAATGTAGTAGTCCAAAGTGATAAGACAAATGCCGCAAACCCTCAGCTTTCGTTGCTTGGAGGAAGCAAAGTCTGTCTCTACGCTTGCTACACAATTTAATACAGGGCAGTTGTGTCCCAGCAGAGCCCTGCACTCTGTATACAAACCACACAGGAAACACAGCAGACTTTATGAACTTTCAAACAACTTATTTATGCAGCAAAGCACAGAGAGCAAAGCAAGCAATATCCTTTCAAAGAATTGAGAAAATGCTGAAGAGATTAAAAAAAAATTAAAAATATGATTGAATATTTTGAAGAATATGAACATTGTAGTATCAGATTAGCTGGCAAAAAACCTCATCCATCAGGTAGATTTTATATTGCACCTGCAGCAAGTGGTGTCAGTTATTTAGCACAGCACAGTACATTGTGTCATTGCTGTTAGCAGCTTTGCAAGTGGGAAGATAATTTTCCTTGAGCCTGATTTACAAAAGAAAGGAGGCCTATGCAATAGCTTGGTTTTCTTGTCTGTTTCTCTATCTGTCAGCCTTTTCCCTCCCCAAGTCTTGTGAAGTAATTAGCCAATTTCAACCACAATCTAATGGACTGGGCTGCAGAAGTCTTGTTTTTGTTATTTCTGTGAATGGAAGCCACACTAGCCTGTTCCGAAGAGATTAACCCTCCCTGATATCTGATACTAAGGCTTGAACATATAATGAAGCGTTTTGTCATCAGAAGTAATCTTAAAGAATTTACAGAAGATGCAACTGTAATTAGAGTAGAAATCAGTGTGAAGTGACATAAAGTGATCAAGACAATACCGGAGTGCTGAAGAAGAAAACCGGGTAACATTGATGAGGTGAGCAAAAAAGATTTGTGGTCGGGAAGGGAATGATGATGCTTAGACCATCTCCAGGCAGCTCATCTGGTAAACAGGAATATAATGTGCCCCATGTTTGCAAAGCAGAATAAGGCATTGCAGAAGACACAAATGGGGTATTTTTCATGTGTTTTAGATGGCCACCAGTGCAGGTTCGGAGTTAAGGCACCTTAACTCCTTATTGTCAGACCTTATTGTCTGTCTGCCAGTCTCTCTGTCTGCCTATAGCTCTAGGTTAGGTGCAATGGAGGCTGCCACCAGGAAAATACGGAGTAATTTGCAGCTTAAATAACTCCTACGTGCTGCAGGTCATGCACTGGGCCCAGGGAACAGCTCATCAAGAAAATTTACATTTTTGCAGTGCCTGCAGAGGAGGTGAAAGAAAGAAAAGCTGAATTGGATGCCCAGACACCAAGATAAAAAGGTTTTTTTTGTAGGAGCTCGTGTATGTGGTTACATGGCACACATTTCTTCACAGCTGCCACTACATGCTAGCTGGTTTCCCTGTCCTAGACCATTTATCACTTTATTTTCAGTGTTCATCTCAAACCTTCTCTAAATGTTGACAGCATTTGCCCTGAGAAATTGGGAAGCAGTGAGAAGATCACTGCTATTCCAACAAAATCCAGGAAATATATAATTTCTTTAATTATTATAACAGCTTCTGCTTTTTTCAGATCAAATTCTCTCATTTGTAAGTTCTAAAACCAATGCCCTTCCAGAAATTGCAGGTGCCCACACGACTGGGAGTGTTTAGAGGCCCTGTGAATATTGTGGTTGTTCTGGAATGATTCAGTCACAGCTGCTGCACACCACCTTTTATCAGCAATTTCTACCATGAAGGATTCTTCCTCTCCATAGTCATGCTTTGGGTGCCAGAACTAGCTGCATTTGACAGTAAAAAAAGAAAAGGATAATCAAAGTTTTGAGTGATCAGGCTTTGGGAATAGCTGGAGGATGATCTTTTATCCCTAGCTGACTCAAAAATGTCATCCACAGAACTTGCAGGTAGAAGTGGGAGCTTTTTCTCTTTTCTGCTTTCCTCTTGCAATACTCCTATGCTGTTGGATAAGTTGTACTTTATACAGGACCATTTTTATCAAGTTCCCTGCTGCAATACATGGTCTTAAGGCAGAGGCTGGCAATTAGGTTCCCAAAGTATTTCTGTCTTCTGATCTTTTATACCCACTTTCTAATCACCTTCTGAAGATTTGGTGTAAAGGCTTTCAAAAAGTACACACACCTTGAAAATTTTTTTTTTATTTGGTATCTTAGAAATTCACACAGGTCAGAGGACTCCAGAAGCTGGCTATCAGTTGATGAGATACAGTGCTTTCAAAAACTGTGATTTTCCTTATAGAATGCAAAAAATAAGCACTAGCAAAACTGTTCAAGAGGAATAGAGATCCATGAGCCCTTTACTGCAATCATGGGGGAAATACCAAGTTTGGAATTCAGTAGGGTCCTGTTTATGTTACTGAATTCTTGTCATGAATGGATGTGGGAGTTTAGGTGAGCCCTGCTTCCTGCCCAGGCCTCTGGCAGCAAACAGTAACCTTATTGAGATGGCCAGCACCCCAAAACCCACTCTCGTTCGTAAGTTCTTTAATAATGACTGATTCTGTCTATTATAAAGTAAATCATTTATTAATAGACAAGAAAACTAACAGACCTGACTTAAAGTAGACCAATACTACACAGGAATAAAGACCACTAGTAGATTAACATACAGTGCACGATAAGGTACTTACAGCTGGCGAAGAAATAGTATAAACTTAGGATTCAATGTATCTTACCATCCAATTCCTGGTGGGGCACACATGGAAGTCCTTTCCCTCAATCTCCAGAGAAGTAACCATGGAACCTGCATCCAAGCTCCAGGGAGAAGTTCAAACACTTTCAGGGTGTACGAGGCTTCTGCCTCAGTGGTCATTCGTGTGTCTTTTATCGTGTAAAAACTGTGATTTTTCAGTCAGTATTTTTCTTTTATCTCTTCCCACATCAGCTCTCCAGACTAAGATGTTGATTCCTAGTTGAGGTTTGAGCACCACTGGTGCCAGAGGTGACTCCTGCTGGGTCTGTGAGCCCTTGGGCTATCTCTTTAGGCACCAGTTATCTGTTACATTCATGGAGAGAGAGGAGGGGAGGGGCGATGTCCTGCCACAATTCCTGAGCAATATTAATTCAGCTTAAGGTCATTGACATAGGGAAAGCTGCTTAGGAAAGAAGCAAAATCCAGCTCACTCCACAGACCTAAGGGAATGCAAGACCCTTGCACTGCTTTTTACCTCCCTTCAGCCTTCCTCATTTCACTTTATCTTCTGTTCTTCCTTCCCATCCCATTCAGGGAATACTGTTTCATCTTTTCTTTGCTGAGGAACTGTTATTATCTTAATTATGCCTCTCCTGGAAACACTCTAGGGTCAGAAAGTTTGCAAGGAGTGATTTCATGCTGGTAAAAAATCTACCACCTTCTGAAATATTGGGAGTATGAGCTTTTACTGTTTTTTAGTGCTGCCTTCTCAACCCTCCTTGTCCTACTTATGCACCCTGATTAGGCTGCCAAGGCTTGCTGAAAGGAGGCTTGACATTTGAGAGTCTTTGACAGTCCTTATGTAGTTCAAGGTGTTACAAAATCAGCAGCAAGGACACCTTCCAGAGCCTGAGTCTGCACTCACCTTATTTACTTATTCATTCTTGGTGAATCAATGTCATATCTGAAGAGAAGAAAAAGTTTACACAAATCAGGCTACTGAAAAATAGCATTTTTTAAGTTTTAAACCTTTTAATTAGCTATTCCATCATTCTATTCCAGAAGTGGCTCTTACACTTGCTGAAGCGATGTATCTTCAATACTCAGAGAAAACAGTTTATGCAGTGTTACTGCATAAACTACTTAGGATAACTAGCTGGTTTTCCCAACATGGCATTTTCTTAATTAAAGAAATTAAAATCACAAGTAGAAAACACATGCAGAAAAAAAACCCCAAACCAAAACCATTGAATTAAAGAATTTCTCTTGTACTTGTATATAATAAAATATCATACCATTCATCTGTGAATACCTTGCGTGCACATTTACAGGATTGTGAAAATCTTAAAGAACAATCAGTGGAGCCTGTCAAGGCAAAACCCATGTGCTTATTGAAAGGAATATGGGGCAAAACTTCCTTTATGAGCTAATTCTTACTGAACTGTCTCCTACAGATCTTCCTGCACTTTGTGCACCATCAGCAATGCAGACCACAGGGGCCACAAGCAGTGTCAAAAAGGGACAATACTGTTGTCTCTCTTATGAAGAGATGATTCTATTGTAAATGCTTGACCATTTGGGTCTGGCAGCCTTAGAGGTCATTTTAAAGCTGAGGTTTCAATTCTGCAAAGTTCACACATTTTCTGGGAAAATGGAATCAGAAAAATTAATATTATGTGCTTAGCATACCACCTGCCAGTGCAGATTTGGTCAGAGCACAGCATTTCTCAGGTCTTTCAGAACTGCTTAGGCCTGGCTGAGATATGCCACAAATGTCCTTTCTCACAAAAGGCAGATGCTTGGTAGGCAATTCTTAAAAATCTGTGACTAATTTGTAGTTAACATTCTGGTATTGCATAGTTTCTTTTGTTAAGATTTTGAGATTTGAGACTTATTCTGTGTTGACTTTTTGATTAAGGAAGTAGAATTGCCCCCTTTGGAGAGTTCAGTAAGGAGCAAACGTCCCTCTGGCAGAGAACACTTAATGCTTCCTTAGATGATTTCATACAGCCCCAAACACCCCTAATTTACATACTTGTCTTAGAAATTCTGTGACACCTAATTCAAGCCTGTGGGCAAGGGAGAGAAGTAAAATAACACATTGTGTGTTGCTAAACTATGTTTTTATGACTACTTCAAAGCTGATTGTGGAAAGTTGCCTTCTTCCCTCTGGTAAAGTCAGATTCAACACCTGTCCTTTACAAACAAATTAATTTAGAGCAAACAGAGTGGGGTGGTTTAAATTCATCTTTTACTCACACGTTAGACGGAGCATGTCGCTGAAATTATTTGAACAAGGACTCAGGAGGCTTTACAAGTAAATTCCTGGGGTTCACTTGCGTGCGTTATCGCCGATAACTTCCCGAAGTTTGACACGGGGAGGTCACGGCAAACTGAGGAACAGAGGGCGAACAGCATCCAGGCTCTCGCCTGCCCTCCCCGAGACCCGAAAAGCCCCCGTTTGCCTCTAAACCCGGCGGAAGGGCCGGAGCCGGCGGGGCGGGGGAGGTGGGAAGCGGCCCCGCGTCCGGACCCTGCCCCGCCGGACCCCGGTCAGCCCAGGGGCCCCGGACAGCCCCGCGCTTCTCGGACAGCCCCCGCTCGGCCGGCGGCCGGTGACCCGGGGCGGGCGNCGGGGTGGCCGCAGAAGCCGCTGTCCCTCGGCGGCGGGAGCAGCTGCCGCCGCCCCTCAGCGCGATGCCGCTGCAGCAGGGCTCTGCCCGGACGCGGCAGCGCACGGTCCTCCTGGTGGGGATCGTGGTCCTGCTGGCCGCCCTCGTCCTCGCCGTCGTGCTGGCCTCTCTCCTGACCCACGGAAAGCACGAGGTCAGTCCCCAAATGCTGAAGTGGAAGGACAGGGGGACCACTAAGAACTTGCAAGAAGTCGTCCTGGGAAGATGCTACAACTACATCACGGCGCAGCACCCAGAGCTGGGGTGAGTAGTGGTCTGGGTCATGCCTCAGGTGTCAGGTGAACAGAAGAGGACTGTCTCTCACCTCCATCCGGCTCTCATCACTGGGTTTGCAGTGCCAGGGAGAAATCAGGGCCTTAAGACCCCTGCTTTGTATAAAAATGTACAGACAGAAAGTCTGTGCCCCAGTGGTGGCTTTTTAAGGAAACTTACCTGTAGATCCAATGAAAGTAACACTAATCCTAGGTCAAAACATAATCATAAATGGATTTTGCAAATTCCCTAACGCTGGCTGAAATAAAAGCTGAATTCTAACAGGTTTGAGTACATGGAAGTGAAGCAGTTTACCGTAAAGCTGATCCGCCAAAAATCCTGTAATGTGACACTGCAGTTCTGTGACCAAAACTGCACAGGAGGGAGGGAAAGGAGAAGGTTTAACACAGATTTATAGGACAGACAAAAATGTTAGAAAAACATTGAGAAGTATCTTGTGGTTATCCAAAACGGATGTTTTTAGCATGTAGACAAGATTTCTCAATGAGCCCAGACAGCTTGCATGGAAAAATAGAGGTGGGTCACAATACCAGCTCAGCAGTCCCAGACATCAACTTCCCCCAGAGGTGGTCCTTGCTCGGCATCTCACAGCGGGTACTGCAACACCCCAGGCAGCCCAGCCCTCCTCTCCTGCAGAAGAGGTTCCATGGGGCCTGGTCTACAACAGCGTATTAGAGTTGAGAGCAGATTTCCTGATCCCCTTCATTGCAGAGAAAGGAAAAGTAGGAAATAAGGGGTGCCCTGGGCCCCCCAGTAGGTTCTGGGGACAGCCAGAGCCTCAGGATGGGATCCAGAGTAGCCAGGGTCTCTCAGCAGGGAGCCATCCATCACTTCTGTGGCACCAACTGCTCTGTTTTGTGTCTGCAGTGAGCCTCTGGCAGGCTTTTCCAGCACCCTGGGCTGAGTGCGGTGGGGCTGCCCCACACCTTGGCCAGGTGACAGAAACATCCTGTTCTTCGTCCTAGAAAGGGCAATTGCCACCACTTTTTTTCATGACATTGAGCTGATGAGCACAAAGCTGTATGTAGTATGCTTGCATTTGGGTTTCTTTTGGCTTTGGATATCCTGCACTGTATGAAAAAGCTGATGCGCAGCATTTGAAGGGTCATGTGGAAAATCACAGCCTGACCATGCAGAGACCTGTTCATGCTTTACATTAAAATTTGAGTGGCTTTAGTAAGGGAAAGGAGGTTTCTGTTACAAATAAAACTAAAATGCTCCTGAAACTTGCAAAATCATATGCATGTTTCTAAAGTATACATTAATGTATTGAAGAAGTATACACTCAATATTTAAATCTGAAGTTGTTTTCAAGCCTAATCTCCTTTATTATGTGGGTTTATTTCATTCAAATTGGGGTGCTGCAGTTGTGAAAAACACTTTTGTGTGCATATGCTTTCAGCCGCTGCCACGTATGTTTTCACTGACAGCACAGTCTGAATCTGCACCACAAATGTCCCTAGGAATAATTTGTTTAGGCAATTAATTCAAGGACAGTTTTTAAAATATCACAAATCCATGATCACAAGTTTTCTAAAAATTTTGTTATTGCAAGGCAAGTATTTTGTGCTATTCATAATCCAACAGTGTTTAATAGCTTTGTGGCTGTGAGCTCACTTTCTTTCAGATTAAGTTACTTTTGTATAGCAGGATTCTTTATTGCTTAATTTTATTTAGGAGACAAATTTTTCCAAGGCAGAGAGCACAGAAGAAGAGAAAATATTATGTACATCTGAAATGTTCAGAGGTTTCCTGAATGGAGAATGAAATACAGGTGCTTTTCCGGGAATCAAACCCAAGATTGCTCATTTCTGATCGTGCTGAGCTCTGTGCAGTTTGTGGTGTAACCAACCTCTCCTGTCACTGGCACTTTCTGATAATGACATGGGTGCCTTTAGGACACATCAGAGGGTAGGATCTTTCATCACTCTCTCTTTCGTCATTAATGTAGGCTTGGATCCTCTGTTGTATGGGATCTCTGATGCACTTAATCAAAGAGAAGGAGTAGGAACAGGGAACTGCAGAAACATGGACAGGCTTATGAGCTGAGCAAGATGCACCCTGTGCTCTGCCAGGACTGTTGCTGCCACTGCTTCCCACTACTGGAACCTCGCTACCTTGGTTAGAAATCTTCTCGTTTTCTCATAAATTTTTGCATATTCTGTTCTTGCCCTTTTAATTTTACACTGACATGTGCATTTGTTTTAAAAGATCTGCTTTGGTAAACTCATGGACATTTCCTTCTATTTTTACTTTTTTCTTTTATATCAGAGTCACTAAGTTCCGCCTTTGATGATATTTTCTGAACATAAAATCTATTCACTGTGGTAGTTAGTGAGTGTGACATTTACTACATTTTGCAGTGCCATATTTCAAATTGGAATAGCTGGCAGCTTTTGAAAAAGAGGGGGATTGTTGGTATATGACTATGGATCTTATACTGTTTCTAGCTATCACAGATGGATTTAACAGAGTTCAAAAGTCTACAGCCCCCATTTAGCTCTGCTTTTGCAACTGTGTGCTGTAAATCATGTGAGAAGGCCTCTGACATGTTCATGTACACTTTCATTATCACAACTCTCTAATCCTTGAGGATACGTCCTTGCACTCTCCCTCATCTTACGGAGCCCTTACCCCATGCTCAGTCAGCTCACTCTGGTTGTGCTCTTCTGTTTTCCAATACAATCTTTGGGCTAAACCGAAGCCCAATGAGGCCACTGAAAGGCTGCTGCTCTCTGCAGTAGAGTTTTGTAAACAGATTTTTTTTCATGCATTCAGATTTTTTCCTGTTGATTTGCTTATTCTTTAAATTCATCAAAACTCTGCATTGAACTTGCTCACAAAAGGACATTTCCCTGGTACTGTATTGCAGCGTCTGGCGGTAATAATTTTGTTTGACTGCCTGTGTGCAATACAATCCTTAGGTTTATTTCTGCTGCTTGCTGGCTGACACTTAGAATTTGTACTCATGTGATTTCCTCAGTCTTCCTGCATAGGACTGTTGTCATGACAGAGTTCATGAGGAAGGGAATACCAAACACTTCCAAAAAGCATTTTCAATATTAGCTGTATTTTTCAGGAAAAAATGTGGATGTTATAGCAGCAGGCTGTAGGGGTTTTTTTCCCTGCGCACAGAGTCAGACACCTACATACTGACAGTAAAGAACAATATTTTTATTTTGGCTTTCCTGGAAAACACTGGCTCTGAAGCAGTGGTTTGTTACAGCTTGGCAGTCTTAGCTTTTTCTCCAACATTAACAGAAGCTAGAAGTTCTGATTTCATTAATATTGTAAAAATCCCGTGTGGCCATTGATATGTATTGTAGTTTTGGCTGAATAAAGCCGAAGGCAGTTTGGTCTGAAGAAACAATTTGACCTCAAATTACTTCATCCTCTCCTTCCCAGCAATACGCACTCCCTCTTGTGGCTTACAAACCGCTTGCAAGTCTCACTCCAGCCCCACGCAGTCAAATTTCCAAGAATTGATCCCTGCTACAATCAGAACAGGGAGTGCAGTGGGTGCTGCAGGCTCAGCAGCATAGGTCAGGGCATTTAGCAAGTCCGTGGTCACACAGACCAGTGGGGTGACACAATAACTCGCCCATCACTCGGAGGATGCTGCTGCTATGATGGTTTGGCACCTTGGTTCCTGTTGAGGGAGACCAGTGGCAGCAGCCGTAGCCTGAGTTAACTGGTTTAGGTTTCCTCTGCACCAAGTTTGAATTGTCAGGCTGAGGTCAGGCACCATCAGCACTTTGTGACCTGGGGGAGGAGTGAGAAGACATATTATTGAAAAAGTCATAGTCACTAATGCCCAAAGCATAAACAAAGCTTTTTTTGGATCTGGAAATAATTGATTTTACATTTGCAGCTCAAGAGAATTTTCATTCCCACCTAATGACTGCTTGCCCCTCACATCTGCAGTCACTTCTCTGTCTTCAGTTCACAGAATCTCATAATCAGAGAATGCATGAGGTTGGAAGGGACCACAGAGGGTCAGCTGGTCCAATCTCCATGCTCAAGCAGGATCATCCTAGAGCACGTTGCACAGGGCTGCATCCAGAGAAGCTTGCAAGAACCTACTATTTCAAAATGGTTGAAGTCAAACCAGCTTATTTTCTGTCTCACTTCTGACAGGAATAGAGCACCAAGGATACAGGCAGAGAGCAATTTCAATAACACATGTAACTGCCAGGCCCAACAATGCTACTGTGCCTGACTAAGCAGTGCAAAAACCTGATGATAAAGCTGAAAGTGTAAAACTTCAATACATTTTTTATGCAATCTTGTGTGGACACAGAATAGATTTCCCCTTTAAATATAATTAGATCAACTAATGTTGTTTTTATCATTAGTGACAAATTCTGTCATAAAAATGTAACAGTCTGTAATTCCATTAAATTTAATAAGAGTTGGTGCATGTCCAGGAGAGCTTTGTCTTCTGACTGCACAGTCATGAATGCATTTTGCCTTTCCATTCCTCTGCAGCCTGTGGAGATGGAGATATATTTTGTCAAAAAGAACATATGGACCATGATTTTGTGTGAGATACTATTGCATTCACAGCATAATTTCTTCCAGAATTAAATCTGTGGTTTGATGTATGCTTACTTTTGCATTTTGCCTTCATGCTTTACTAGGCATTTTTAATCTAATTTCCTTGTGTTTGTTCACTGATTGTTAATGCTTTCACATCAAGCATGGTACTAAATAACTGTGATTTGATTCAGTGTCACAAAAATCCTAGCTTTACTTTTTATAGCCATGATATTATACTGAAACTAACTTGAGATTTGTTTTTTCATTGAGAAAATATGCCTCACATGGGAGAAACCATTACTGAACCAATCTTCTGAAGAGTAAGAGTTACTACCCAATTGTAATGCACTAGACTCTCTTGGAGTGCTCTGCAGATTTCTAAATCTTCATAATTCGATATCCATCAAACCACAAAGGATTTTGTGTTTCTTAGTTTTCAAGAATACGCTTCCTAAAAAAAATCCGTTATCATTGCTGTGCCATCTTTTTTGTCCCCAGAGCAAACAAAAGGCTTTATTTGCACGTGGAAAAGGACACGGGGGCCTGGTGACAAGCTGAACGTGACCCATCGATGTGCCCTTGTGACAAAGGCCAGTGGTGCCTTGGGCTGCATGGGGAGGAGTGAGTGGCAGGGAGGGGATCTTTCCCCTCTGCTCAGCCCTGGGGAGATGTGTCTGGAGTGCTGGGTCCAGTTCTGGTCCTGTCACTATGAGGGAGGCAGGGACATACCTGGAACACATCTAGTGGAGGACCATGAGATCATTGAAATATCTGAGATATAGAGAGGGGTTGAGAGAACTGAGACTGTCCAGCCTGGAGAAGGGAAGGCTCAAGGTGGTAAATACCAGATGAGGGGAGTAAAGAAGAGAGGGTCAAGCTTTTCTCAGTGGTATTCAGTTGCAGGACAAGAGGCAATGGGCAATAATTAAAGTACAGAAAATTCTATGAGGGTGATCAAAGAATGGAACAGGTTGACTGGAGACTTTGTGGAGGCTGCATCCTTGGATATATTCAAAACCAGACTGGTCTTGGTCCTGAGCAACCTTCTCTGGGCCAGAGATTGAACTAGATGGTCACCAGAGGTGCCTTCCTTATCTTTCATTTCTTAGGAAATGCTTTTAGACTTGTACAACGTTCACTGGGAAACTGAGACAAACAGCAAGGAAGAAATGTTTTGGCTCATCTCTAATGGATAACATGTTGATATGTTATTCCTGCATCTGGTTTGTCTCTCAGTGTTAAAAGGGGCACTGTATCATCATAATAACACACTGCTTATTAAAATGCCCAAGTCCTAACATTTATGTATGCTGTTAACATTCCCCTCCCTATTTCATGTGCTTGTGTGCTGACTTTAATACTTTTCCTGTGTTAGCCTTTTCTATAAGAAACGTGCATAGCTCTGCTTTTCGTTTCTTCTGTCCTTCAATGTTTATATCAAGGTTTTCTTTTAAAATTGTTTTCCCCTAAATGGTGTACAAGTGGCTGTGACAGTTCTTGTAATTTCTTGGTAGCGACAATATCATTATAAAAATTAAGAATTGTTTGAGCCTTACTTAAAAATACACTTCTATTGAAATATGCTGTACTGGGCTTTACTGGGGAAGTGGAATATAATGTTTAGTAGGCATAAACAGACAGTGATTAGTACTTGAGAATACAGAGGTAGGGTTATTGGCTCTACAGTTTGTCCTTCAAAGGAGTCCTCATGCTGTTTAAAGCTTGCTTCCATAACTACTCTGGGCTGTAAGATAGGACTCTATTTGGGTTTGATTGTCATCTCTTTCTAAAGGAAGTTCATTAGAAAGAATTAATTTTCTTTTAGCAAGAGACAAGTTCATATGGCAGTGGGTAGCTATCATTTATTTGTTCTTGAGATAATTAATCATCAGCATATTTATTTCTGCTCTTCTGGAGTGTAAAAGCCACTGCTAGGCTGTGAAAGGCCAGCCAGTTCTGTGCAAAGCTCATGCTCAGTTCTGTGCAGAAAATCTGCCTTCCCATGGTGTAACTCCACAGACAACTCAAGGTCTGAGAGTTCAGCAAATTTAAGGGGAGATGTCAAAAGATACATTGTCTTTTCTCCGTGGCCAGCATCCATGTACTGCTACCGTGCAAAAATGTTGTTGAGATCTGAATTTAACTCTCACTTTGACAGATGTATGTCAACTCACCTGTAAGTTTTCTATATTGAATTATTATCATATAAAAATTGTTATTACATGATTCTGTATTTCTCACATACTCAAACTTTCCATTTATTTTACAGTGTTTATATCTTTAATGGTTCTTAATGCAAGATTCCATAGGATTTCAAATAATTTTTCATGCTTGGGTTAACCTACACATACTACATCACTGTCTTAAAATATCCTTGCTGTCAAAGTCTCCTTTAATTTTAATCCCAGATACTAGAGAGGATATTATTCTGTCTGTACTGACATTCTACATGTTAATCCAAAGTATTTGCTGATGAAATACTCTTCAACTTCATTTTCCGCTGCAACTCTTTGCAGCTATTTAGTCATACACCATCAGCTGCCTGTTCTTTACCTTCTCTCTTATTTATTGATTTTATAGAACTGGCTCTGCAGGGCAATGTCTTGTGGCTGTCTAAATTATAGCATCACTCTAGGATTGCAATTATTAAATGTTTTTATGAGTTTATTGCTGGAAAGGGGAATACTGTTCTCTCCCACTTTTCCCTGCTTCAGTTCTCTTGTAACATCTGTAGAGATGTCAGTGGAAAAAAACATAGTCAGAGGTGATATCATTCAGCTGTCATTGCCAAGGTATGGTTAAAACTTAAGAACAGTTTAACACCTCAGAGCACCATGAGGAAATATAATTCTGCTTATCCATAGGGATAGGAGGAATAGATCCTTTTTCCCTCGAGGGTCAAATAAAAGTCAGTCTCAAGTGTACAGGGATAAAAGCATATGCTAAAGATGCATAATGTCTTCCCACGAGATAACATCAAAATAAGAAATTAGCAAGGAGCTCACTCACAGTTGTACTAAATCCCTGATCTGTTCCTTTGTCCGTGTCCTGCTGTCACAGACCACCCTTGAAGCAGGGACTTCTCCTGAATTACAGCATTTATGCCATATCCCAGCAGCTTTAGTTCTATTAAAATCAAGAGCAAACAAACAAAACAAAACCAACCAATTTAGATCACTGGTACAGAAGTGTTTTTACAAGTTTAAATTAACATTTAATATTAACATAAGAATCTACTAGAAATACCCTTTCTGATCAAGGGTCAAGATGCCGATTTAAATTTATTCTCTCCGAATCTGTTGTTGACATGGCCCTCCCTTGGAAGCTTAAACTATAGAGCAGCTATGACCCTCTGTCAGAATGCAGTCCAGGTGAGACTTCTGCCCTTCTGGAGGCTCTGTTCCACTTACAGAGCATCTCTGAAAATACCATCTGCTTCAGCAGCTTGTTTTTTCACACAGGGAGGCTGAAATCCAGGCAGCAAAACAATCCACTGATGTAGATGAACTCTAACAGGTCACAGCTGCCACCTCTTGGCTCACCCCTTCCCGGAAGGGTGATAAAGCTCAGTGCTGCCCTGCAGCACCAATTCCTGACTCACACAAAACACTCTAGGAGCTATAAACCAAAGCCACAAATACTCCTGCCCTTAAAACCTTCCTGTTGCTGCCAAAGGTGAAGGACTGGTGTGATGAGGAGCTATCATTTGCTCCAGGTCATTCCTTGTACAAAGCCCTGAGGTGTGCCCAGCAGCAATCTCATTTAGTACTTCTTTTTCCAGACCTCCAGGCTCCCCCTCTTTGCCATGCAGAATTTAATTGCTCTGCCTACAGGCAACTTTTCCAGAAGTCATCTTTGTCTGAGGCAGGGTTCTGCATCTCTGTCTCTATCCCCAGTCAGTTCCTCCAATGCTTTCTTTACTGGTTTTTGAGTTATTTAATTAGCAGAAAGCAATCCTTACCAAATCAAGCTGCCAAAAAAATCAAGCATGTCATTTTCATGTTGACAAAAAGTCTGTTATCAGAAGTGTTATGGTGGCAGGCACTTTGCAATAATTAAACTAAATGGGAAATGAGAGGCTTGTGCTTATTGAAGACACTGAGATTGACAGGTCTTATCTTTTTCCTTCATCTTTTTCCTTGCTAATTTTCCCCCTTTCCATTATCCTAATGCTAAAACCAGCAGGCAGCAGTGTCCTCAAATCCTCAGCAACAAGAGCATTTTGACCGACCTCTCTTAATTCACATCAGTCTGATTTTTAGGACAAAGACACCTGATGGGAGGTTTTAGATGCTACAATAACAAGAAGGGAGCTGGTCCACTGTATGCACATCCCCATTTTCTGACTCCGTGCTCTGGAGATGGGTCGGGCTGTCACCCCCCATGAAGAACCCACACCTTTGATGTTGCACTCAGCTGCTGCTCCCCAGGAGCTCCTTCTCCCGCCTGATGGCGGTGTTCTCCTTGCTTTTAGCTCCCAGCCCAGCTCCGCTCCCGGGATGTCCAATCACGGCTGCCTGGGCTGTCCTTGGCAGCCGCTCCAAAAAACGGGCTCCAAAGCGGCAGTGAGGCACGGCAAGGCCGAAGTAGGGAAGGAAAGGCTGAAGAAATAAAACGCCGGAAATTCTTAGGGCAGAAAAGGCAGCAAAAGGATTCAGAGTTACAGAGGGCTTCCTCTCCACACAGGCATGTGTGTTACTGTTCCTTGCATAAGTTCTCACAACAGAAAGACATAGCTACACATAAGCAGATTAAATATGGATGTAAAAATTGCACTGCTGTCTACAGCCAAAGCAGTTTACCAAAATGCAGCAGATAAACTGACACAAGCAAAGCTGGATGTGTCAGATGCAGAAATGTTGCTATGCCATTTAGTTCCTTTGATATGCATTTTCCTTCTGAGATACCTGGGCTTTTGCAGGTGAAGACCTTGTCTTAGATCCCCAGAAGAGTGACAGCTGGCTTTATGCCTTTAAGGAGTTGTGTTATAACCACAAACATCTTGCTGACTTTTTAAAGTCAGATTTCTGAGTGCTTTGGTTCATCACTATTTTGGCTAGTGGCAGTAGCAAACGAGAAGGATTTTCTTACACAAATTGCAGAGGTTTGATCACTGCACAGGTTAGGCACATGGGCTCAGGGAACTGTTTGCAGCTGTAACTTCAGAGCCTCGCCACAGGGCCACAATTAAAATCTCAGGGTGGCCTGAAGACATTGCAATGGTTTAGAAATAAAATTCTGGACCTTGGAAAAGCTGCTATTGATTGCAGGGGAGAACAGGTCTCACCAAGCAAAATGTCTCTGCCTGTAAGGGTGATTTGAAAATGTGGGAAGAGTTTATTGAGTTCTCCAGAACAAAGTCTGGAAGTGATTTTTTACTTGTAAATTTTAAATATGTCTCATACTTGAAGCATTTCTCTTAAATTCTTGAGTAGAAAACTAGAGGTAACACAGCCCGAGGGAACACTGCCCTTCTTAAGTTTTCAGCATTCTGTGTCAATCCAGTGCTGAACTGAAAGCAAGATGTTGTTCATGGTGTAACTGAAATCAGCAGGAGTGGAACTTATCCTTGATATTATACCAATTAAATCAGTTTCACTCGGGGATGAATTTGCTCCGTCATGTCCAGTTAAAGAAAATAAAAAAGAAAAAATGCAAAGCAAAAGAAAAAATGCAAAGCAAAAGAAAAAAAAAGGATCTATAGTAACAGTGATTTAGAGATAGCTCAATGCCATCCCATTCCCTACTCTTTCAAGGTTAGCCAGACCAGTGTGTAGATGTGCAAGAATAATGATGCAGAAGATGTCCATTTTCCTAATATACACATTAAAATTTGGCTGCTGGGACAGATGCTAATGGAAAGATTCTTGGCCCCAGCTTTCACTTGATAGATTAATGTGATATTCATATGCAAGGCAAATGGATAGAAATACTCAAATTTATTGGAAAATGCAACTTCTATTCCAATGTAAGGACAAATGGAGGATATGCTTTGCAGTATGTATAACATTTAGATTTATTAAGGAAAAGTTTATTTGTATCCCAGCCCTTACTGTATGCTATACTAATTCAAAAGGTCTTAAGGCAAGTTCTTCAATCCTTTTTTTCCAGAGAAAGATTGCAGTTTTCGAGTTTATGGAAGACTTCACAGTGTTCTTTCTGCTAGTTATTATTTCAGATTTACCAGCATTTTCCAAACTCTATTCATAAAAATAAAACTTGAAAAAATTAAACATAAATTTAGAATATACTTATGTTACATATCACTGAATTTGGATTCAATATTTCAGAGTCTATAGTAGAATAAAAGACCTTAAATATTTCAGCATAAACAAAGTTAGCCTCAAAGGAAGAAACCCATTATGCCTAAAGAGATGATATTATGATATTTGCAGATAGAATGCAGAATTAGTTTGTATACAATCCAAAATACACAAACAAAAAGCAGAGAAAGAGCACACCCAAGGCTCACAACAGTGTGGCACACAAGAGTATTCCCCATGGATTCCTGAATTATCTGAATTAGATAAATTTAATTAACTGGTAGAGCGGAGATCTCTTTTTCAGCCTTTCTTTCTTTTGTAAATCCAGAAACAAAACTAAGTCAATGCATTCTATGACTTGGAAGTTAGGAGCAGCCTTAAGAGAATAGTTTTTTCTCAAGCACTTATTTGGCAAAGCACATGTTCTTGTTTCAACCTGAAGCTGTTCTTACTGGAATTTTTAGCATACTACATGCCAGCAAACTTCTCATATTGTTTTCAGAAGGTCCAGAGCTACAGCAGGTCTCTGCCCTCACCTCTGCTCAGTGTGGATTAAATTCTGCACAGCAGACAAATATTTTCTTTCTGTGCTGGAAAAAGGGTCAGCTGAAACTTTATTAACAGAGTCTACCTCAACAGTGAGACTGGAAAGTATGGCATATTTTCCTGGAGCTGGGATTTGCAGGTCCTCAAGTCTCCTCAGTGCTTATCATATGTAAGCCAAAACCACAGCTCTATGTGCCTGGTAATCTCTTTAGGATGTGAGACAAAATCTGTGCTTCCTATCAGGAAATAGCTTTCAGTGGCAGATCAATGATTTATTGTTATGTATGTGTAAAAAAATATGTGTTGATAGGTGAGAACAGCAAAAAGAAAAGGCTGTTTAGCTTCTGTATGTATTTTTTTTTATATTGATGATCTGTTTTTTCTTTTCTAAAAGAATGCTGAAATAGCCTAGTTTCCAAAAAACCCATCATCATGACTTACCATTTTTCAGCGTGGTACAACTAACAGCACCACAGCGATTAGCAGCTGTAGAAGAGCCTCCCCCACCTGCAGGCTGAGACCTGCCAGTTTCTATGACATTAAACATACAATTTGGCTCAGCTCTGCCAGGGCTGTGCATAAAGACTGTTCTCTCAGATATTGGTGACATCAACACACGTCATCGAGTGCTGAGTTTGGTGTTTTCGAAGGATAGAGCACTGATGCTTTGGATTAGTGACTCCACAATCTGTCTCGGCATGATCATGGATCTCCTGGATGGTGTTCTTTGTGCCTCTCATGGCCATGACTTGAGTCTAGCAGCAGAAATGCTTTGTGTACCGTGTCTGTCTCCTACCGCTCTGCTTTGGAAATAAAAAAAAATGGGGTTTTTTATGGTTTCTTGAAAAACACTTTGTCTTCTGAGGCTAATCTTAAAAACTTTGCCATATGAAAGGATAGATCACTGGGTATCCAGCTGTCACCTGTGGCTGTTAACATAAAACAGGTTTTGGAAGTAGCTTAAAAAAAAAGAAAAAAAGTCCTGCCTGGAGAACAAATCATTTGACAAATTAGAAAGTGCAAGCCATATAAATATCTATGAGATGTGCCTGTGCTTACAGCCAAGCTCTACAAATTATCTTTATGATACCATTGGCTGTGCAGAGCAAAGAAGACAGCTGCCTATTCTCTAATGTCACCCCTCAATCAGCAGGAGCCCTCTCTTTTGGATGATTCAGTGTGTCCACCTGGTAATCCTTTGTGGCAGGGACAAGTATTTACAACTTCCTAACCCCCAAACAAAGTACCAAAGTTTGGAGTGTGGTCTCTATGGGTTATTTACGCTTTGCAGCCAGAGAAAGGTTCCTCCAGGAGAAAATCTAATACATCCAAGTTAAATCCTGCTAAGTAAAACCTGAATTCTTGCTGACACCAGAGTGCAACAGCAAAACAATGCCTGTGCTCCCTACAGCACCTGCAGTTTGGCTTCTTATTTCTACAGTGGTATAACTGAAAGTGCATTTAGGCTCTTGAATGAAAGACAATAGTCCTGTTAAAAAATCATCATTGTTAATCATCTTTATTTACCAAGAAGTAGATTTGGTTCATATAAACGAGAAGTGTCATCCCTAATGCAACTGGGGCTGTCTGTAATGGACTGGTATGACATGAGAGGAAATTTGGGATGCACCAGAGTGGCCTTGGGTGGCCATTTAGCTGGAGACCCTCCAGGCTGGTGTGGCCTGTCCCTGCTCCCAGGCTGTTTCAGACAGCACTGTACAGTGGTACCTGATCTGGATCTTGGTTATACGTGTGCAAATCAACTGTGCCTCTAGCAAAGGCAATAGCTGCAAATTAGTGCAGAGATAAAAATAATCTCAGGTCCCAAACAGCCAAATCCCTGCTTTTATTTTAGATAAAATTATAGATATTTTTTCTGTAGGGTCAGACTCTCTGCAGGGACACACATGGGCATGTTTTGGGCTTGCTGTATCTGAGGGGACAGTATCCTTTGGCCATACTTTTAAAATGTACAACCTATAGTCTGAGAAACTGTTTGCTTCTCATGGTTTGGTATGAATAATCAAGAAATTTGATCTATTGGTTATGTAAAATCAGTACCGATCATTTTAAGGGATATAAACATAGATGATGTTCAGATATTGCAATAAATAGTGATTTGAAATGCAGGAAGGAGAGAAAGATGATTTGGAACTGTTCATTCCTCAGTATACCCTTAATTTGCTGAAGATACTCTGCCTTTGTAATGGATCATGTGCCTGAGCATAGTTGGAATTCTTTTAATACCTGATCCAGAGTGTTTGACCATTACAGAGCGAGAACCTTTTACAGACACAAACACTCATAAATATTTATTAACCATGGTTTAATCTTTCGGCAGAGATAAGGATTGCCTAAAAATATGGGAATCATTAAAAGATGCATTCATTTACAAGAATCCCTGTAATACCACGTCAGAAGATTATCAGCCTTTAATGGAGTTAGCGAGTCATCCTATACCCTGCAACAAGGTAAGAGCACAATGCTCGGTGGGCTGTGGTGGGATGGCAGCTCTGGGCAGTGCTCTGAGCAGTGGGATCTCATCCATAATAATTTTGGGGGTCTGTAGGATAGTGCGGATAGTATTTCGCTTTTCACTGACTTCAATAGTCCTGCAGTCACACCTTTGGACCCCAGTAACCCTGTGCATACTCTATCACTGGGAATCATCCCTGTGTAAGTCTTGCCCCAAGCCAGCACCAGGATCATGTCAATGAAGTGACAGTGATGTCCCTGTCTCTGTGAGGGTCATGCCATCATGCTCTTAGAGGGACACTGCTTCCAGAAAGCTGTTCTTCCATGTGCGGCTCAAAACCAAACAACAAATTTGGTATATATCTTATGAGAACTAGTCAAAACTTTTCTTTCAAAATCCTTTAAAAGCTGAACATGTTGCTTTCCAAAAAAAAAAAAAACCAACCCCAAATATTTTGCAAGTGAGAGTGTACATATAAGAACTGACCCTCTAGGGTGAACTTGCTGCATTTCAATAAAATCTAAAACGTCTTAATTATAATGAACTTTTTGGTTTTCTCCAGAAAAAATTTCTGACCAGATGTAGTATAGCTATCACTTATCAGACATTGTACCTTACTTCACAGTCACTGTTTTGGAGCAAGACAGGTGACCTCGTTCATCGTTATACAAAATCCAATCAAAATTTCCTTACCTTGGAGGACACCTTGTTGGGTTATATGGCTGATAGAATTTCATGGTGTGGAGACCCCTCTGCCCCAGGTAATCTACACCTCAACACAATCCTATTCACATTATTTTCTAGTGATTTAGTTTAAAACCTTAACTGTCCAGTATTTTGGAAGTCTGAAAACAATACCTATTTCTCAGGTTAAATTAAAAACCACAACTTTGGATGTTATTTTAACACCAAGTTTTTGAACTAACGGTCACATCTAGCCCTTTTTACCTAGTTTGCTTGCTTCCACCCTGTGACTCCTGTGGGATAAACTGCAAAACAGGAATGTCGTTCAAAAGGACATGGCTATAGGCCAGTCAAAGTGTTGGGGCAGTGTGCAGGTACCTTGGGGGTATCGCTGCCAACATGACTCCTGGGTTGGTGCTTAAGGCTAGAAACCTTTAAACTGGGCTGGAATTACTGAAAACATTCAGCAAAGTTTAATTTTTCAATGCAATCAGACAGTACTTGTCAAGAGCCAACCTGTTTCTCATATTTGGGACTGTGTGTTTTCCTTTCTCAGTTTTCTGAGAATTATTTGTGATGTGGGGTCTGCAACTCCCTCCCTGAAAAGACAGTGAGCAAATGGCAAGACCTTTGAACACATGAAAATTCCTTTTCCTCATAGATCCCTCTCCTCATGTAGCCTTCTTGCTTTGGTAGAGGGCAAATGTTTTTGCTCACAAAGCCACATAAGCCTTGCAAAAATATTCACTCTAACCTTAGCTATTCTATAAATGTATTTTTTCTCAGGAATCAACTATGAATCTTGTCCAAAAAGAAGTGAATGTGAGAGTAACCCCGGCTCTGTGTTCTGGAAAATGGCATCCAAGATGGTAGGATCTAGAATAAATCTTCCTGAATCCAAAAGTGTGGAAAGGCACTAAGTTGCTGCCATTGCCAAAAAAATATGATTTTGCAGATTGGACTTAAAACATGGAATTAGTAGAAGTTGACAAAAGCTTTAGCTCCTGGTGTTAAAAATCATGGTGTTGGAATCCAAGGTCCCATATTTTATGTACAACATCTAATGTCCTTGTAGTCCAGGCATTCTTTTTTGGGGACAGAGGCTGAGTGTCAGTGTCTAGAACAACCCTTGGCAGAGAGCAGGAGCTCTGCAAGTAATGCTCACAATTATAACAATCACCTTAATTAAATCCCAGGACTTAAATTGCTACAGTAAAATATATTTTGGCATGCTAATGTGGAAAGCAACACCCACATTGGCACAGAGGTTTTCCAAGAGGCCGAGAATCCCCTTGCACTTACCGGCACAAACCTGAAGAGCACATCCTCCCACATCAGTGTCTGGCAAGGTTCCTGTGATGTCCCAACCCACAGACACATGCCAACTCCCATCACAGGAATGAGATCCTGCCTGTCCCAGTTAAGCAATTAGCCTGACTTTGTTGAGTCAGCACTTTGCAGGAAAAAACTGCCAGAGAAAAACCTGATGTCCTTCAATTTTACACGTTCTCTCAAGGCTTCACCCTTGGTATGACTATTGGTAGATGACTGCCCGGGTGGAAAACGAGCATTCCTGTATGCTCCAGCTCTCATGTACATCAGAAAAAGTCTTCTCACCATAGATTTAAAAAAAAATTGTTTTGTGGGCAAACTAGGAGTGAAAATGATTTCTCTGTTCTCATTAATCCTCCCCAGTTCCAGAGTCCGGGGGAGATAAAACCACCATACAGACTCAGCTTTGCTCAGCTGCAGGCTTCTGAGCCATATAAAATCAATGCTTATTGATTTTAATGCTTAATTTTAATGCTTATTGTTCTACTAATGCTTATTACATTAGAAAGTTACACATAATGAAACTTTCTGAAACTTTGCAACTCTCAAGACCTGAGTTTGAGCCACATTGTTTAAGAGGACATGAAAGATTTGATAAGTACAGTCACCTGCATTAAGCTTTTCAAAAATTCTTTGTCTTACCAATGGATTATATATCTAGAGTAGGTACTTTGTAGACTTTAGTAGTCTTTAAATATTTTTACATTAGTTTTAAAGAATAAAAAAGCAGTGATTACATGAGCCAGTATATTAAAAGTCAAATCAAACAAAACTCAACAAGCAAATTCCAAGCCACAAAAGAACACAGAGCATGAGTCACAAGGAAACAAATATGTGATGCTCTGTATGTCCTTAAACCAGTGGTACCTCTGTCCTGGCTTGTCCTTACTCCCTGAGCTAAAGCAGTCTGAGGATTATTGTGAGTTACTACAGACAACTGTAGCGGCTGGGGCTCTGGAAAGCCCTACAAAAACTGAAACCAGACTGCTGTCCCAGTCCCATGCAACCTCAGACTGCCAATTCATAGCTGTCTAATGAGGTTTTATCACAGTTTTGCTGTAGCCTTTAGAGGCTTTTTTTTCACACTGACGCGTTCTGCAAAAATATTGTCCAGAACCTCTACTTGTATTACAGTTTTGAGGGCATCAGTGAGTTCTACTAACCCCAAGTCTGACGTGGCACTGCATGTAGTGTCAGAGTGTAATGTCCATTGATTTTGTTCAGTTTGCAGAAGCAGCTTGTGGTGTGGTTCAGGTGATGCTCAATGGATCAGTAGAAGCTGGAGCTTTCAGAAGCAGCAGGTAGTCACTCAACACTCAACCATCCATATTTCTGTGGGGCTGCCTGTGGTGAGTGTGTCTGCCTGTAAGTCCCAGAGCAGAAGGGATTTTGGTAAACTCACCACTGCCTGTTCTAAAGCTGATTTTTTTGCTCCTTCTATGCAAAGACTGTAACTGAAATCCTTCAGAGGGTAGCAGGTGGGGTGGCCAGTGTGCTCTTACTGCACAAAGTAACTTGATTATTAGTTTCTTTGATTTTACCTCACTAAATTGTACATCCTTGGGTTACCTGGCTGGAAATGCAGTATGAATAATATCGAAAGATGAAGAATATGCTCTCTGGGGAAACAGACATGGTAATGTCCCTGGCACCAAGCCAAATCAATAGCCAGGAAACTGAACAGAAGAGGCGCTAAAGATGGCAAAACTTCAGCTTGTTTCTGTCTGCAGACAGTTTCAAAAGTTCTCCTGAGAGTGAAATAAGAATGGGGAGAAAATATTTTACCATAAGACAATTAAATAGTCTATGAAAATGCATTGACAAGATAGTGTTCTCTCACAGAGTGTAATAGCAGCAATAACAAGCACTTGTATTTGGGGAGCATACTCTCTACATCTTTCTGAGATAACTGAGTGTTTTGCTGTTTCATGTTCCATTCTTACAGCATCTTTGGAAGTATTGAGGTCTTTAACCTGAATCCAGATAAAGTCTCTGAAGTACACATTTGGCTTATGCAAGACATTGGTGGACCTCAAAGGTAAGTCACGCTGGTGCACAGTGATGAGCAGTGTGTGGAATGCACAGCTCAGGTCTGACAGTGATACTGCCTTAAGCTCCTGAAATCTGCCCTACATTCATCTTCTAGGTGCTTACTTTTCAGGGAAGAATAATGTTGGTACTGTTGTTTCCCCTAGTATTTTTTGTAGGTGCTGCTGAACAGTTATAGCTAAGACACAATGACATTTTCCTTGCTTTCAAGAGATCCCAGGACTTTTAAGTTCCTTTCAACCCTGCTGAGTTCTACAGACCTTTGCTATGAGTGCAGCTCTGAAGTCAGAGACCAGGCTACGTTTGCAAGGATAAACAGCTGGGAAATATGTTTGTCCGCAGGAATAGTATAGTTATGCTGAGCTCGACCATTTTTGGGTGCCAGAACAGGTTGGGGAGTCTCCATCTGTGGACATACTCAAAATCTAATTGGGACCTGGGCAACCTTCTCCAGCTCATATGGGTTTGTCTAGGTCATCTCAAGCAGTCCCTTCCTACCTAAATGATTCTGTGATTTTTAATAACAAATCTGTAGTTGAAATGCTTACCATGGAATTACTGATACCAGAACAGTGACCGCAAATCACATTTGAGCCTTTCTGATTGATCCTTTTCATCCCAGCCAGATTCATTTGCAGATCTACGACATTTCAAGCACAAAGTGTGAGGCTCAGTGCCTTTGACCCCTCCTTTCAGGGCCAGTTCTGTGGCTCACATGGTCATAATGCACTGCCACAGTTTTTTGCATTCTTAAAGATGACCATGACAGTAAGAGCAGCTTTGGTGCCATGGATCAGGAAGCAGGCAGTGATGATGCAGTGCAACTCAGGAAGGAGCGTGGACCTTGCTCAGCCTCACTCTCTGACACAGTTCAGCTGCCATGTTGCAGCCCCTCCCTTTGCCCAGACACCCAGCGGTGTCCCCTTTCCACAGCAGCTGACATATCTGCTGCCATGGTTCACAGGTGTGCACCTGTGCTGTGGTCAGCACCAGACTTACTCTTGTGGTCCTTTGCATAAATGTTTGCTGAAGAAAAGGACATTGAGTAATCTTTTCATCAGTTTCCCCAGGCATGACACTGGGTCCTTTATTCCATGATTTACCATCATCAGAAAAGCCATCATGTTGCCCCTCAACAGCTTCAACAAGAGAGTGCCGTGCCAGCCCTCTTGCTGGACACATCCTCCTCCTGTGACAAGTTCATAGCAATTTCCTCTTTATTTTCTACTTCCCAGGAGAGAGAGGGAAGGTGGCCCCAATAGTATGTATTTCTTTTATCTTCTGATTTGTATTCCATCTTGCATCACTGATAACTTGTCAAGTCTAGTGAAGAAAGAAGTGCTGGTTTTGCTTTCCACTAATGTCATACATTAGGAACTGGATTTGCCCCCAGTAGTGGAAGTGTGTCCTATACTCTTGACGAGGAGATGATTTTTACCCTGCGGTAACAAGTCTTTTGCAGTGTCTCTCTCTGTACCTATGGTATTTGTCAAACCTCTCACTACAGCTTTGGGGTCCTTGTGCTATTTAAGTAAATTAAACACAGGGATAAAGATCTTGAAGGTATGAGAGTGCTACATGCTTTGTGAAACCTTAATTTGGATGGGAAAGAAATACACAAGTTGGGGGTCCTACCAGTGCCAAAGTGGTGGAAACAGCCCCTTGTCAAAACAGAGCAGCAGCAGCAGCAGCTGTAGACTGAGCCAAACAGAGAGGAGGTGCTCAGAGCCTGCTTCCTCCCATGTTTTCTATCCGTTTCCTCCTATCTTACTTCCTGCCTGGGACTTAGCTGCTGGCTTTCATGATTGCCCTTTTCTCGTCACACGGAGGACTCGATGCTTTTGTCCTTTCACAGATTTCAGTGAGCCTCATATTGTGCTGCTGTGGATGGAAGCCACCAGCAGCCAGGGAGCAGTTCTAGAGCACCTGAACTGTGATGGGACTGAGTCATTTCCTACAGATGTGCTGCTGCACAAAGCTCTCATGCGAGAGGCACAGCTGAACATCACATTGTTTCGACCAGCAAAGGCCCAATGGCAGCCAAAGCCCCACAAACCCAATGGATTTCACAGCACATTAGCAAACAAGCTTTTAAAGAATCTTACCTATAGTAAAGCAGTGATGTAGCATGGAATTTAGGTCAGCATTTTGTACACACAAGGAACGCAAGTAACTGAAGTCTTCTCTCTCTCCAGTGAATCCTGCTAAGGTCATTCCATTCAGAGGTTAATAAGCATCTTAGAAGAGCGAAACTTTAAGATCACCTGTGAAGACAATTACAGGTAATTCTCCACTCTTATTGATGACAACTTTGCTAACATAAAAGTAATATGGCAGGTTTACAGCAAGCCAGAGCAGAGTTGCTCCTCACTGCCATGACATCCCTCCAGTGTGGCTGGGTCCTTCTCAGCCAGGCTACAGCTCTGGTGTTGGCTCAGTCTGGGTTTGCTCTCTGCCCTACATTTCCATTGAGCATGTTCAGTTATTTTCAGGGAGGGAACAATCAAGCTGCCAGATTTTCTTCTGACTGGACTTTTACCTAAAATAATCTGAATTAAACAGGCAGCTTTCCTCCCTGCTGCATACAGATAACACAAGGTGCCAAGGGTGGGCCTTACTTCCTTCACCATAGTTTGAGTGTGCTTTCTGTCCTGCTGCTTTGTCAGAGATTGAGGCATGAGCCACGATAAGCATTACTAATTACTATAATTTACCACTGTCAGGAGCAAAAAACAGGAGTCTGGGAAATAGTAGCCCAAATCTCCATCTTTCTTCTGAGGAAATACAAAAGCCTGAGACCCTTTAGCCCTCTGTGTGGGTTCAGAGACCTTCACACAGAGAAAAATTGTTCTTTAGAGACATTAGAAAAGCATCAAACATTCAATATTGCTCGTATCTTATCTGTCAGGAACAGCTTTTCAGTGTCAAGGACTCATACTTGGATAAGAACATTTCCAAAGTAAACATATATTTCTATGAGTTTGTGACAATAGTTTAAGTAGGGAAAACTTGGTCTGCAAAGAAGACAAATGATAGGTCTTCAATTCTGAAGGCAGAGCAATGTATTCCTGTCTGAGTATTGCTGAACCTGGTTAATGGGTGCTCTGCACTCCATGAAAAAATTAGCGCTGGTGTGGTGCATAAATCTGCCAAATCATGTGCTTGCTTTCTCTTTGGGTAAATGGAACCTTTAACCAATACTCCCAGAACCTGTGAGTAGGTACAGATTATTCCAGCCTATGATGAAATAAGATACAGAGTGAGGCAGGAAAGGGAAATATATGGTAGCTTAGAGCCCTTGCGGTTTAGCACAGGGAGGAGCCTGAGACACTCCTTGCTGTGCCTCACAGTAAGGTAGAGTAACAGGGCTTTTTGTCGGAGCTCAACTAACACATACATAAACAATGGTGTTGAGCAACATGGACAATTAATGTTACTATTTTATATGCAGAACAATAATAAAATAAGAAATTTACAAGTAAACCAAACTTCAGGATAAACTGTGTAAGTTGGCTTCACTCCCCTGCGGTCATCGCAAACAGAACTGTGTGGGTCCGTATCAGCTGAGCATCTGGCTTTTCATGCTATGTAGCAACTGAGGCTGATCATTTTCTCTCACTTTTGTCCATGCCAACAGTGTCTTCCAGATGTAGCCCTAAAACTGGATTCACTGGATGCATTAGAAAAAAATCTCATCATATCTGCTATTCATAGCAACCGTTTTCTGTTGTAGCAGTAAGGGGTTACCAGTAAGCCAGATGGTGAATTTCCAGCATGGCAGCAATTCCACAGTCTGTGCAAGAGATCTTTCTTCTTTTTGGTAATTCTTTTTTATATTGCAGCACAGCTAAAACGCTGTGAAGTCAGATCCTACTTTGTTTTTTACTGACTTGCCCTTGTCCTTAAAAACACTGAATTTACCTTTCTGCAGCAAGATCAAAAAGAATTACCCTAAGAAAAGACATCTGCTTGGTAAGCACAGATGTAACATTAACTTTCACATTGCTTTAAGGAACTGTGAAGTTCTTCTGTTTCACTTGCAAAGTGATTATTAATTATTTGTTTGTTTTTGTGTCTTATTTCAGACCTGTTCAGCTCCTTCAGTGTGTGCACAACCCTGACCACACAGACTGCAGGCTTTGCACCAATAGCACAGCAACTCTGTGAAACAGAGTCCTCTGCACTACTGAAGAATTTTGTTACCCGTGTGTAAATCTGGAAAAGATGTGGCTACATAGCTGAGAGTGATAACAGTAGCATGGTGTGTACTGAGTCCATAACCAGAAATCCTTGCTGTGGTACTAACAGCTGAATAGCAGGAGATATCTGAGGTGTGATACTGTACACACACGCACACAAAGACACCGTGAGCAGTGACTGAAGGCAGGGGCTGTGCCCTGGTTTGGTCCCTCCTGTCCAGCTCTCCACAGGCACAGAGCAGGGATGCCCTGGGTCATGCACAGAGAGGAAAGAGACTTTCCAGGAGAGGCAGAATTTGCCCACATCAGCACTTGTCTTTCTTCCTGCTGAAAGGCTAGGTAGAAAATGACCAGGACTAGGCAGGAAATGACCAGGGCATGCTACATTTTCCCTGCATCCCAGCGAAGCATTCCACAGAGGGGAACATTGCCCAGGGGCATATAGTATAAATCATGGCTTTCCCAGGTAAAGCAAGCAATGGAAGAGGCAGAGTGGTCCTTGCCTTTTAATGGGTATCACGGTAAGCAGCTGGTGGGAAGACAGCTGAGCTGAGCCAGGAAAAGATCAGACACCACTCAGAGGGTTGCCTGCACCTGTAAGAACTGCTGAGTATGCAGCTGGGAGAGAAAATAGTGAGACTGACTCAGATAGCTCCATTAAAGTCCTGCTGGATACATCATTGCCGGTCAGATTACATTTTGTTCTTAATATAGCAGTAAACACCAGCCTTCCAACTTTCATAAAAGGTCCCTCAGGCCACAACTTGGCCATCCACTGGAATAGAAACAAACATCAAATGGTTGCCACAGTAAGGAGTCTTTCTGACCTCAGTTTCTGCAGCAAAAAGTGATGCCTTGAGGTGTGTAATGCACAAGAACGGACACGCCACAGTGCACTGAAACAGCAGATTTTACTGATTCCCTTTGATTTCTGTTTCACTGGTCTCAAGTGCAGTGTTTATAGCAAAACAGATATATAGCTTTTGTAGCGCCACTGACACTGAGAACAGAGCAGGCTTTGCTACAGATACGCTCCCAGGTGCTGAGGTGGCTCTGTAACCAGCAGCTGCCAAACCATTAGGCAGACTGGGGTTTCCAGCATCCCACAGAGACAAGGTGGGATACCACACGTTTTAGTGACTACAAAGAGTGCAAAGTGAGCTGGTGTAATTTTGAGCATCCCTAGATAAACCTCATCTCTGTAATAGCAATAGAAGGCCTGCACTGAACCTGGCTGGACCAACCCAAGACCTCACCCATAATGTTTACATTAAGTGAAATGTATTTTTATTTGCAAGCTGCTATGTAACTGCTTAGATGCATCAACATAAACATATACCAATACCCTTAAATAGGTTATTTCTGACTATCAGTCAAAAGTTTGTCTTCATGCTCACTTTTGTACTTTTTCTGTTGCAATATAAAATATATTGACTGTAAAATCAAGATCTATAATAAAATTGGTGATGGCAAATGTTGTTAATTTGGTTTCACATTGTACATAACCTCAGAAAGTTAAGAAAGAAAGATTCTCCTAAGACCAGAATAGGCCACTTCCCAAAACCAACTCAGAACTATCTGTTCAATGTATGAAACACTATATGCAGCCACCCAGGAAAGCAGAGAAACAGAGCACATCCTCCCCAGGCTATGTTCTCCATCTGATACAGAGAAGGCATTGTCCTTGTTGGTGGCTGGAAGTGAAGCATCCTGAGTCTTTATCTTGAACATAGATATATACATATATATATTTTTCTTGGCCATAATAGTTAAGAAAGATTATTGTTTTTATCAGTGGTTATGTAGTAAGATGCTAAGAAACAAACTGTGCCTTTGGAAGCTGAGGTGCACAATTAATATGGGCTGCTGTGCTGGGGTAAGTGATGGCTTTTTAATGCAGGTGGCTGGCAAGTCTGCGCTGCTTGGATCACATACATGGCAGAAGATGAGCAAGCTCATTTGCAACAAACATTTTTATTATGCGTGATTGCACATCTGAAATGCTGTGCAGACATGCCCAACCAGACAAGTATACTTGCAAATCCTATTGGTCTGTTGAAGATTTATCAACAAAAAACCCCTCACAAACCAATACAAAGTGTCCCAAATTCACAGAAAATAAATAAAAGGAAAAATAATTATGCATTTTTCCCACTATGTGGAATAAATGTTTCTTAATACAGTTTGGAAAAGGTTGGGTTTTGAAAATACGCTTTTAGTCTGACAAAGTTAACTCTCATAATTTGTTCAAGGCAAATAGGCTGGCTTATGCTCCAGGCCCACATCAAACACTGCTAAAGAGCACTGCCCAGAAACACGAGAGGAATCTGAATTACTGTGCGACAAGGTGATATCAACGTTATCACTCCCAGAAACACATGGAGCTGGAAAAGCTACTTCTGTGACCCTATCGCAATAGCATTGCTGCTCCCCTAGTCCTTGATGCACTTAACCTGACCAGAGCCTGCAATCATTAAACTTACTAGGAAACCAATGAAATAAAGAGTTTTCTTCTCCCTGACACCTAGCACTTGGCCTTATGTTTGATTTCATATAATTATGGAATGGTTTGTGTTGGGAGAGGCCTTAAAGATCATGTAGTTCCAACCTCCCCTAAGAAGTAGTCTAGACAGAGAAAAATAATAGAAATAAACAAAACTGTAATACAGATAACTCATACCTTATGCTAAAAATACTATTAAAACAGGAAGTAGGAAGACAGGTAGAGATTCAAAAAATTTTTATCAGATCTTCCTAACTTTCATGAGTAATATCAGACATTGATGATACATGATATGTGGGGCTGTTTCATGTGAGAAGTAAAATAATAATCAACATGGCTTGATAAGTTTAAGCAGGCCCTGGGATGTTTAAATTTCTTTTCATTAACCAACTACATTTTTGTTTGAGTTGCCGCTGTATTGAAAGTACTTTGTAGACAGGGATTAATTTCTATGGCTGCTAGGGACTTGCTATGGGACACTGGGCAAAGAACTTAATCTTCAAATTTGAAATCTCCTGCCTGAATGGGGTGGCATGATAAGCTGATATTTTATAATTTTAAGATCATAACGGTTATCATAACATCTAAACTGATCTTATGAATATCACAGCTTTTTAGTTTCATCCTATGTCATGCCTCTACTGTGTCCTCAAATTGTGCTTTAGGCTAACATAACCTTTGCAGAGCAGCCCTGGTCTCGTGCTCTCTGATAACATCAGGCAGTGAAGCACTCACTTTTCATTGCAGGCTGTTCCAGTAGTTGCCTACCACCATCACTGGAAATTAATTTATAATTTGCCTACATTGGCCTGGTTGGATAGAGCTCTCTGAGCAACCTGGCCTTGTGAAAGTGTCCCTGCCCACGGCATGGGAATTAGAACTAGAGATCATTAAGGTCCCTTCCAATTTAGGCCATCCTATGATTCATTCTCTGATTATACTCAGGTGTTAACAACTTCCTCTTGTATCCTGTGTTAAAGATAATTTCTCTTGTGGGGAATGGCAGCTTTTCCTCCTGATAGGAATTCTTAATCCAGTCACTTTTCATGCTCTATTCCTGGTGAATTAAAGAGATCAACCTTTGTAAACATTTCAGGATGACACATTTGCTAGAATCTGTGTATTTTTTTACTTCACCCTCTCCCACGCTGTATTATTCTTTTAGTGCAAAGATCCATCTTCTATTCCCTGTGGCATGTTGACTGAAACAGCTAGACTGAAATTCAGTCCCTATTTTTATTGTGTTTATCACTAGTGAGTTATAATAAAATGATTACAGAAAGTATTTGCAAGTTTACTGGGGCAAAGTTGAGAGACCAATTCTCTACTATGTAAAACCAACCCAGTTGTTATAATAACCAGCAGAAATTGATGGATATTGTAGTTCAAAATACTCAGCTGCAGGGATGTTTCAAGGAACCTCTCTTTCAAGTTTGTCTTTCATTTGATCTATTCCATATTATCTTTCATAATGCAACACCATGGCATCAATTAACACATTACAGTAAGCAAGATTTTTTTCCAAACTTACACCAGAATACTTTCTTATCATTTGACCATGGTTAATTGATTACAAAATAACCTTTCCTTTTAATTATTAGCCCAAACATTCTAGCTTAACAGAGCTATAACAACTTGATTTTATTTCTAATCCAGACCTTTTTTCACTCCAGCCTTCTTGAGAAAAAGAATTCTCCACAGTAATATGCCTTCAAGTACAAATTATATATATTAAGCCTTACTTATCACCTTTCCTTAAAGCCAAAAAGCTCTCACCAACATCAACATTTCTCTATCTCAATTTACCGAGAGAAAAACAACAATCCTGGGAAGTTAAAGACCTCTTTAACAATGTCTGAGCTATTTCTTGATCTGAATACTAAGTTGAAGCACAGAAGATCATGGAAACATAGCTGCAGACGTGATGATGCTCTACAGTCACCTTTAACTTCCCAGCCCGCTCAAGTGCCACACGTGTCCCATTTGTCCATAATTCTACAAGTTTTTCATGTTTACCCCATTTTTATTCAGTCCTCCAGTAAAACAGAGATGTCCAATAAGTAAGATAAATAGAAGGCACAGCACATGGACTGTGGGATATAAATGAACACTGAAGCCAAAATGAGATTATCTACATTTCAAAGAAAGGGAAAAAAAACACTTAATATTTGATGTCCCTTTGCTTTGGACTATTTGTGTTCACAGTCTCACAATATTATCTCAAAGTAGCAGAGACAATTTATTGGGAGATGACTGATTTTGGTCTCGGGATGTACAGCATGACAAATTGTGCCAGTGCAAAAGTAATTGCTTTTTAATTACAATGTCAAAAAATCATACAGTCCCATAGTTGAAACATACCAGTCTGCCATTCTAAAATTGCCGTTCACTCTTTTCACTGTCATAATCTTCAATTAGCTCAGGAAAGGTTACTGTGGTCATGACTTGACATGATAAAACTCGATGTAGTAAATTAAAAATGAATAGGAAATCATTCATCTATCACTCCCTGTATTATTTTCAGCAGCAGGTGGGTTGTACTGAATATTAATACCTGGGCTGTCCTGTGAGCTGACAGGCACCTGCGGTCAATGCACTCACAGCAGAGTCTGTTGCAAAACATCCCTATCCAGAGATAAGAATGTTGTTATTACCTGAATTCAGTTAAAACTCTGGCTAGTATTGATAGGGATATTCCAGTTAATCATTACTGAGACAGAGCCCAGCCTTTGGTGCTGCTTTGTCCCCAGTTCTGAGTCCAACCAGGAAATAGCCCAGCCCCACGCACGTGGAGGGAGCAGCACCATTAATGGCCTGACTGTCCTAGAGCCACCCAGGCCGTGGCATCCTGGAATCCCTGATGAACACCACTGCAAAAAGCAGGGCTGACAGGGGCAGATTACCCAGAGAAGGAGAGCATCAGCCATTCCCTGGGCATGCTCAAGCAGCTGAGACCTGAAGAAGAGGAAACAAGAACCACTGCAGGAAAAAGAAACCCCCAGGGGCTGGATAGGAGCCCTGTCACTAGAGACACAGCATTTCCCAGAAATAAAAGCTGTAGGAGGAGTGAAGAAATATGATGTATCCTTGGCAGTGGTGAATGTTTCTTCCCTGTGTGGTTGCCAGGATTTTTGATTGCTTTAGAAAAGTCAGTGCCTGGCAAAAATGATGTAATCTCTGAGAGGTTTCACCATGCGCCCAGCAGATGAAAGTGCAGCCAGAGGAGAAGGGGATTAGCCAGCTTCTCTGACCACTTTCCCACTTAGCAGTTGGCAAAGCCCTCCAAACACCCACCTTTTTTTTCATGCTCAGCAAACACAGTGAATTCAAATCAAAATTCATTCCTTGAATGCAATTATATGTATTTATTGGTAATTTACACATATTGTTAATTATGATGGTGGACTAGCATAATTAAGAACTTTTGATTTTATAATTATATATTTCCTTGTCATGGATATAGTATCTTAATACAGGTCTCAACAAAACCACAGCTCTTTTTACCAACTGAAACAGAACAAACTGCTCCCTATAGAAACATTGTTTCATGGGATGTTCCTGTCTGCAAAATTCACAAGATAGCCTCAGGTAAAAGCTATTTTTCTGGCTATAGTACTAAGCAAACAAAAGCTGATTAATGTTGCATTTTGACCTGTCAGCTTCAGTTTTAATTTTTTTAATTTTCTGCAATCAGCAGGTTCTGTGGAACGTATGCTGCTTACAAGCCATAGGGTTATTTTGGGTAAGTCTTTCAATGAAATAACACAGCAGTAACAGAAACTCAATCTGTGACCTGTAGGACCTTGGACAATGGCACACATCAAAGGCACGTGTCTAAACTGCAAGAAGCACGGATGAGATTAGCATTGGTGTCACACACTTCTAGAGCTGCTGCAAGCTTGTCTCTGCTCTCTCTGTTTCCTCTAAGAAAAATAACATCCTTTACTGTGGTTGCAGATGGCACGTGAAATGACACAAGTCCATCCAAAATGTATCAATGGACTATTCATGTGCTGCTTTCCCTCAGTTATGTTTAAACTACTAGGTGTCCAGAATCCTGTGTGAATGCTGCAGTCCTCAGAGAAATCCAGGACTACACTTCTTGATGGAAACATAAAGTTCCAGCAAAGCTGTGCACATTGGTCTTATAGCTTATTTCCCCAAAGGAAAATCATGCTGCAATGCATTTCTTTTTCCCCCTATCTCCATAGTTTTAGTGTAACAGGTTTCTGCTCTGTTACTAACAAACAAGGTGTTCAACATCCTCAGATAGCCCGTATGTCCTACTTGTTGCCAGACAGATGCATATCCAATGTGTAATAAATCAGCTGGGTACAAAAGGAGCATTGGTAATTGCTTTTCTACAATGATTTTCCAAGGAGATTTCTTTTATAACTCCAGTCTGGAGCTCCTGAGGCTCCTGAATGGTCTGCCGTGCAATGCACTGCCCAGACTGTGCCTGTTATTTGTTATTTTCTGTGCACCAGCAGTATGTCTGTTTGGTGATTCAGTACCATATGACCAAGTGAAACACAGCAGAAAGAGCACTAAACATCCTTTATCAGAGCTCTGAAGCATAATTCAGCTCCCTCTAACTCATCAACGGATGGCTCAAACCAAGAGGCACCCAGATTCCATGAAAATATATTTTCTTATGGCACTAAGAGTTCAGAGGCCAAGTTTTAGAGCATGTTGATTGACTTCTGAGGACCAGTGGCATTTGGAAACACCATCACCCCAAGTAAAAGTGAGAAAATGGGACCATGAAATTGTCTAGTCTGAAAGGTGTTGCTTACAAACGTCAGATATGTTGTAGTCTCTTGCACACCCTCAATTGGTGGATGAAATCTGAGGTGACTATGATGAGCAGTAACTCATCACAGCTGTTTGCAGTAACAAGAACATTTAAACTAGTGAGAACATGCCTAAAGAAAGCAAACATTTAAAGTGTTGCTGCAAACAGTGAAGTTTGTTTCCTTCTGTATTTAAATTAGGAGGAATACTGTGACAGCAGCCACTGGATTTAGACTTCTGCTCAGTACCAATGATCAGTTGAATTTTGGGCTGCAAGAGAATAAAGCCCTTAAGAACCTCCCATCATCAGCAAAAATCAGGAGCCACCAGCCTAAGAGTGGGAATAACACTCCATGATAACTGGATGTCCCAGTCACAAAACCAGACAGAATGAATAAGTTTGGATTTTTTAGGCAGACAACATTTCCCTATCCTTCAGGTCAGGCACATTCCCTCTAGGTACCGGTGGGGCTGTATCGACGAGTTTGCTGATCTCCTGCAGCAGTTGTGTATTCATGAAGAAGCCCAAAACACATGGCTTAAAATCCATGACACACAAGAGCATGGAAGGAGAGAGCTGTTGAGAGACAGACATTGATTGTGCCTTTGCTACTTTCTCCTTTGATCTTCTTTTCAGTTTTTTAATTAATTCTATTTGCAAGCACCTGATTATTTGGCCACCTCTGACTTACTCATCAATAGGAAATTACAGTAGCTATTTCAAAGGATGAAATTAATCCTAATGACAGCCAAAGTTACTTCTGAGCAGTCCTTATGCAAGTCCAGAGGAGCTTCATCGGCACTGAATAGGCATAGGTCCTTGAAAACAGTGGTCTTGAGTAAATGGGTGGAACTCAGCAGGAAAACACAAGGCCACTCAAGGAACACAAATGTAAAGACAAGTCAAATGCAACATGCAAGAGATAGGAAGGATGATATGTACACCAGTGCTCTGAGGAAAGTGAGTGAGCTTTAATAGCTAAATATCTTTCTGTGCTTCCAAATGCTGAAACCAGCACAGAAATGGAAATGTCAGCTGTACTCTTGCCAGACCTGTCTACAGGGGCAAATATGGGGCAAATTCAGATGAACCATGCAGGTATGAGCAGGTATCACAGGCTCATACATTACCAGTCTCTGTTTTCTGTGAATTATATTTTTATTCACCACTAAGCATCACTCCTACAGAATCTCATGTGATCATTTCTTAACATTTCTTAAGCAGGTACATTTTCTCTCCTTTTAGTTTGAAGAGCAAATGTAATTTCTCTACAAATGTAATTTCTACTAATACTGCTCGCATTTGATTGTCTGGTGTCCCTCCCCTCCCACTTTAAAGCACTCAAAAGTTGTGGATCACCCTTATGAGATTGGGTTAGAAAGTGATTTTTAAGGTAATAATAAATAGGGGGCTCTTTGTGTTCGTAATATGGCTTTTGAACTGCTGGTGTGGATTTAATTCATGTATTTAAGCCTTACTCACCCTGGGAGGGCAAAGATGCTCACATTTTCATAGGATTCTGTATAAAAGAAGTATAAAAGAAACATCAAGCACAACGACATTCAAGATAAAACCACTGGATATGAAGTCTACATTTCTAATTGTTAGTATTAGATCTGCCTCTCTGAAAACAACAATTTTTCTGCTTTTATTTTTATACCATCACTTTTAACTTTTTATTTCTTTTTTAGTGTCTTCTCTATAAAAAACAGTCAGAAATTGCCTTAACCTCCTTCATCCTTAGGGGACTTAAGTAAATATTCCCCCAGTCCCCTGCCCATGTGAAATCAGCCACACCAGACTGTCGACAGTCAGGGCACAAAGCAGTTTAAGATAGTGAAGAAAGCTGCATCTGATCGAAATTCTGAGAAGAGCTTGGGCAGCACAGTGTAATGACCTCTCTGGACATTGGCCAGGACATCCCCAGCTGATGTCCTCACTTGCAGTGATAGTGGCCTGGGGGCTCTAGAGACCCTGTACCACCAGAACCTGGTCAGTGACCCAGGTGGGGTCTGTGCACCCCAACAGCCCACCTGCAGCAGCTCATGCAGCCCATAATACTTCATGTGACGATTTTTTGGAGACATCCAGCATCCCTAGTGTGCCAGCTCTTCTCTGTGTCCAAACTCACCCCTTTAGCTCACTTCTGTCATTTGCACATGTAAATGAGGAGCAGAGCATCTCTGAGTTTAACGCTTGCCTGGAGCCCTCCCCGCTGAACACCAGCGGCTGCAGGCTTTGTAAGGAGCAGTGGGAACTGAGCTGCCACGGCACCTACATCTGTAGGGATCCAGCTGCTGTGGAATAGCCCAAAAGCAGTGCAAGATCTGTCAGGGAATCACACCACTCCTAGAGTGACTCTAGAAACCACAGCACCTTCAGGCAATGGATGTAAAAGTAACTCATATGATTTAAATAATATTCTATTATCTATGCATGCTAATTATGTATAATTAGTGCATATATCATGGTTGTGTAGAATAAATTCCTGTTACAGATAATATTTTAATTCCTGAATTTTAAGATTAATTTTAACATCAAACATTCTGGCTGGCTGGAACAACTCTTGTCTTCCTTGGCATACACAAAGCACCACACAGTTCTTATATGTGCGTGCTGGTGGACAGTTTTATACGTCACAGGCTCTCATTATATAACAAAGTCCCTTTGATGTGTCTGTTTGTTGCCTGGAAATCAGTGTGAGAGTTAACATGTTCCACTGGGAGCTTCAGGTTAATTAAGTTTCTCATTTCCCCGTGAGGCCTGTTATGATCTGTGGCCAAGGCAGACAGGTAACATTGGCCTGATGGGACCTCTTCACTGTTCTTGCACCTACTCATTATCACTTCTTTAAAAACCAGCTATTTCTAGTGGGATTGATAAGCAAGTTTGGAAGAAGTTCAAGTAGCTAAATAAAACATACTTTACATGGATAGCAGCATGTTTCCAAAGAAATCCCTTACGTATCAATCCTTATAGAGATAAGCTGGGCCCTGATGCATCCTTTCCTGCTACAAAGCTCTGCAAACAGGTAAAAAGCTTTATGACATGGCCAGTCCCCTCTGTTTATGTGTGGCCATGTATTGTCTGGCTGTAGAAATAGCAATGGAAGGAGCAGGGGAGACACACAGATATCCCTCCGAGCCCTCCAGGTGTTCATGTCTAATAACCCTAACCTTACCAGGCATCTTGCACTCCCCTCTCTGGCTCTTTGAAGAGAGGTGATGACTGCAGTCCAGGTTCAGAGCTCCCCTGCTTGGTCAAGGAGGGAGCAGAAAGAAGCTCCAGGATTTTAGAACACAGAAATGCCCTAGGATTTTCAGCATTTTTGTTGATAACAGGAAGAGAACATGCATGCTCTTGTCAGGAGCCTCATCCAAGTGACGAGATTGAAAGGAACCCCTGCAGGCTGGAACTTGCTGAATTTCTCATCCTTGAAGCTGAATTTTTCCTTTTGATCAATTCCTCCTGTGGTATCACTCTTGGAACAGCCTGGGGGAACAAATGATATAATATATTGAATTGGAATACAAACCTGGCAAAGGTACGAGTGAGGTGCAGCAGCAACCAACAAGTGTAGAGCTGCTTTTCTCAGGGTAGCATCAGAAAAAAAAAAAAAGCAAAAGTGGAAAAGGGAGTGGAATTTATGATCTAGGTTCAGCTCTGTCTACACAGAGTGAGCACGGCAGTGTAAAATGCATCTTGTCTGAACACAGTCTCCACTAAGGTTGGTCAAACCCAGGTGAGGTGATACCAGGTGATAGATACACATTGGCCCCCTCGGGGGAAGAGGAGGGTGGGGATCTCCTGGAAGCAGGAGGGTTGAGTCACTCGGTTCTATTCTCCTTCAAGTAGTCAAGCAACATGAGAGATTAGATATGTAATCTATCCTGTTGCCAAAGTGGTAAATGAATAAAGGAGGTTACAAAAGGAACGGAAACTCATTCAAATGAAATTGTGTGTGAAAGTGGGCATAAAATACACTGCAGTAAATACTAATGAATAAAACTTTGAAGGAGCTGAAATTTTACAGATTCTTAGGCAGTGCTGCCCTGCCAGAGTTATTTGCTGGGCGTTAACAATGTGTTCACATTTCCTAGTGAATGCAAAGAAACATGTAGCTTTTTCCAGATAAAACCATCATATGTTAGGAGATAACATATGGTGATATATTCCATATTGCAAGAGAAGAGAAACTCCCTGAAGCTTCATCTCTGAAGCTAAAATGAGTTTCCTGTCTTCAGATGCCTTATCTTTCCTTCCAAGTAAATATTCAAATTATAATACCCAAGGTTGTCAGGAAAACTATAGAAAGTAAGTTAGTTTTTCACAAAGATGCTCCTAATAATTTTAAAATACCTAGAAGTTAGCTGGGTATCTTCAAGAGCAAATCCATGCAATTCTTGTGCAGAATGGTCTAATCATGAGGTATGGGAGAAGGAAACCACTGGAACTCCCAACCTCTGTCTGGTTACTGATCCAGCCACTGATTTTCTTCCTATGATTGTCAAGGTCATTCAGCCTTCCTGTACCTTGTTTGCCCAGGTGTAAAATGGGACTTATTTTTCCATAACTCATGTTAACACTAAGAAACTGAGATTGTTATGATTTCAATATAGTAGGACAGAGGACTTGGACCACGCGGTCAGAATTTAAACACATTCATTGTTTCCCTTCATTGTGGTCTTGCCTGCTCTGCTAGAAAAGGTGTTAGAAAAATCACAACAATCAAGTTCTTCAAACATGAAGCTCTGACACAATGACAACTGGGACAAAGATTCAGAGAATAGAGAGCTCAGCTGTGAACTTTTTCATAATAAGCAGAGGTCCTAAGATGAACAATACCAGGAAATGTTTTTTGCAATGTTAAGTAGCTTGACTCCAGAATCACCGAAGTTATACCGATTTCAGTGACCCTGTAAATGCCCCAAAGAAAGATTCATATGTGATTGCTGTTAAGTGATTGCTTTGCGGATATTGGCTGAAACACAAGGGCTGGTAAGTGCAGTGACACCTGAGATCCTCTTAGCCATAGATTTGTGGCCAGTACAATTATAGAAAAGTCTGTATGAAGTTAGACTCCAGATACATTTGCCTCACACCCTGCTGTTCTGAAATCCTTCTTAAGAACAGTCAAAACTACACACCCACAGAAGTAAAGAATTCCATACTTTGGCTGAAAGAGTTTTGAGATCTTCACTCTCACATTAGCGCACCTTCCAAGGAAAAAGGCTGCACAGAGATCCCCTTTTTCTCCTGATGCTCCACACTGTCCTTGCACAAGTGCTTGCATTGCAGGTGAAATGCACCCATGCACCGCTGAGAATGAGCATGTTTTCCTCCTGCAAAGGGCCACACGTGAAGGTAAAAGCCAGCCCTGAACAGAAACAAGACGATGAAGCAGAAGAAATAGAATGCATCCCTGGAGAGGAACGTGTAACTCCAGCACGTGGGTCCCGGTGCTGATGGTCCTGCACACGGAGATGTAACTCAGAGCTCTGGAATCCCGGGCTGGAATTTGCTCTGGGATATGTCAGTGGCCCGGTGCCCCTGGCTGGCTGGCAGCCACAGGGAGAGCAGTGCCTTCTGGCAACTCAGAGCAGAGTGATCATGCTTCGTGCAACAAAGTCCTCATCAAGGTGCTCCCAAGAACAAGAGCAGCAAAGTGCAGATAGGACTGGACACTTTCCAAAATATCTGGAGCAAATAAGCCTCTTAAACCAGGCCTGCCTAGTGCTCAGGTTATAATCTGGAGCTAATAGAGAGGTGTCTGTATACTGGAGTAGACATTAATAATTAATTATTGCAGTGTATGATGGCTTGGGCCAAATAAATCTCTGAATACTTCCTCTGCATTTTTTACTTTCTTATCTCAATCACCTCCTAATGTGCAGTGGTGCAGGCCAGCACACAAGGTGTCTAGTAGCTGTAATTTACCTGCCCTTTCTGTATTTATGTATCTGCCTTCATAAAAAGAAGTTGGTAGCTGTTTTCCCACCCTGCTTGGCACTGAAATTGCTGTATCTTCCAGCCTGCTCTGGTATCAGTGTTGAAGCCCCTTTTTACTGGGATTTTGCTTTGTTGTAGGCACCAGTCCAGCCAAATTTATTCTGCCCAGCCTGGAAACCACCAATGTTTCCACGGGACGTGCAGAGACTGCAACTTCAGTAGGAAGACCCTGCTTCTTTTTTGACATTTGTACTTGGTAAAATGCATCTGAATCCTTCTCAAACACAATTTGCCTGACTAATAGCAGCATCCCCCATTCAACTCATAACTACTCATCTTAAAAATATTCTAGCAATGACATATTTACAGAAGCAAATGGGCTTTTTTTCTGTTTTTCTTTTTTTTTTCTGTTTCTGAAGAAACAGAAATGCTAGTTTAATTTCCCAGAAATGATCAGGGAAATTATTTTTCATGAAATTTCAAGCTTCTTCAAGTGGACCACTAGCAGAATACCATACTTCTGGCTCAGATCCACAAGAAAAGTTTAAGTTGCATTTTATATTTCTTGCAGCTGAAGTTTCAAACATTACCAATGATCAGTTGTCATTATTTAGCTCTACATTTTGTAAAATCTCTGTTTTTGGAGTTTTGGGTGGGGTTTTTTGTTGTGGGTTTTTGTTTGTTTGGTTGATTTTTTTTAAATAGAGATGAAGTTTAATGAACAGAAAAATATTAAAGTCATCCATACAGAAAGATAAAAAAATATGGAATTTCAAAATACCATACAGGGAGCTTGAATATGAGCTCTTTAGCTGTTGAATAAGGGATCCAGTCCTGGGCCCATGTACAGACCTGTATAACTCATTCTACCCCTGCATCTCTGTTTACCTGCCAGAAATTAGTAAAACATGCTTCACACTGTAAGGGAAAAGAGGGAACTGATGTTTCAAAGTGTTCTGACATCCTTTGGTGAGATTAAAAAACTGAAGATTTGCACACTTCTTGAAAAATCAGAAAATCTTGTTGCCCTTCATTTCTATGGTGATGAAAATCTAATGATAATGTGGCTCCCTATCAAAATCTAAAGTTTGCAAAGTTGCAGAAATATTTTTAAAACTGCTTTATAAACAGCACTTCACCTAGATACTGTGGAAGATCATTCTTTAATAAAGGCTTAGCACTTAGAGAGAAATGTAGTAAAACACAGAGAGAGAGAGAAGGAATATTTTTAATGCATTTTGAAGTTTATTTTTCTTAATAATTTTTAGGTCAAAAGCATTGTACACAACCAAGAAGTGCATGGCACTGAGTTCATCACTTTGGCTAGCACAGCTCAAAGAGGGCCAAGGAGATTACTGACAAATTTCTGCACAGAGCACGTAACATCCACTGGTAACACATCCCTTGGGTAGCAATCTGTGGGCACATAACATCTATAACATCTTCAACTGTGTTAAGTGTAGTCTGTTGTGTATATACAAAATCAGAAAAATATATTCCTTCTTGCTTATATACACCATATAACATGAGAATAAAATCTGGAATGGCTTGCAGTAACTTAGATGAGACCAGACTTTCGTGATTCAGAGCTTTGGAAACACCTCCTCAACATCGTTTATCTTGGACCATTGTGATAAAAAAGTTGCAGACTGAAAGCAAGCTTTCGGGACAGTATTCCTCAGCCACCTTTTTCTGGTCAATGTAATCTACATCTTCAACACAGTCTTGAGGGCTGTGTTCTAGCCTGTTTTCAGTCACAGAGGCATCTGCTGGAATCTGAACAGCATCTTTTTTGTGATGCACTGTATTCTCTCTGGTAAGACCCATTGCTGTTAGTAGGCTTGAGCGAGTCAACCTGAGGTGAGCACTTCGTGGGCCTTTCCTACATAATTTAGATTTTAGTATGCTGTTGAGATCTTGACAGATCTGCTTCTGCTTCTTTAGGGATCGGGAGACTTGTTTCCAGTAGGATTTCTGGTTTGCTGCGTACTGTGCACAGCTAGAGGGGTCTCCAGAGAATTCACACCAGAACTCACTGGCACCATGCTTGCACTGTATGTGCACAGTAACAGCGTTCGTGTCCGTCACTGACCAGGTGCACTCAGCATTTTCTTTGGTTTCAAACTTGCCTTTAGGAGCTGATTTTCCTCCTTTTGACTTCTGCCCTTTTTCATTTCCTTGGTTAGATTCTTTTTGTTTTTTCCCTCCATGCTCTATGCCTTGTCTTCCCCTTTTTCTTTCCTTCTGTCTTTCACAGTTAACTAGCAGTGTCTGGAAGACCAGCATCAACACAAAAAGGAGTCCGAAGCTTTTGATCCTCATGGTCTCTGTTCTGCTTGTAATCTGCCTTCAAAGTAAACAAACAAACAAACAAACAAAGAAAAAGATAAAAACATTTTCACTTAATGCTGGATTATATTAGACAGTTGAAGTTTTTCAGACATGGCATTGCACTGCTCTTTGATACCTATTAAAGTGAGGTTATCAGCAAAATGATCTGTCTTTTGTGTAAATAATACCTAGTTTCTAGAACCATTATGAATTATCCTTGTAAGTGGCTGTAGAATATCTCTCAATTAGTTATCTATGCAATGGGGAACAGAAGAATCACTGCCAGGACATGCTGCTGCCCAGTGACTGAAGTACCTTAATTAAAATCTCTATTGCAGTTGGAGAAGGACTTTGAACCTGGGATTTGTCAATCTCAGATGGATATCTTAAGTTATAACAATAAAGCAGTTGTTCCCACAACCTCTCATTTTGTGAAATGATTCAGAAGCATTTTTTACTCCAACCTCTGTCTAGTCTTCAAAAATATGCCAGACAGAAAGGAAACCATTTGGTTCAATTTGAGGAAAACTATTTTGTAGGCATGCTGAAAATCATTGCAATTCACTGGTTATGCCAGTATTTCAAATTTGCTCTGAAAAAAAGTTATGGTACATTCTCCAGACATCAAAAAGTAACTATTGATGAGTTCTTTTCCACCTTGACTGCTAAACAAACAGAACTAGCTTTTTGCTTTTGTAGATAACCTGCAGAGTACAGGGCTGCGTTTAAAGCCAACAAGTTCCAGGGATAAGTGTGCAACTTCAGTTTTGAAATGTAGCTAGTAAGCAAATTTTTATCAAGCTGATCTCTGCATCTGCACAGAGCACGCTTATTTCTGTAGGTGTTTTTCTTTATAAAGCAGCTTTCAGGATCAGAGTGAGGTTTAAATCTGGCATTTTGATTATTAAATCCCTAAATGTATTTTTTAGACGTTTCCATCATAGTAATTTCTGTAGCCAAGTTTTTGGGTTAGAAAGCAGAAATTCATGTCCAACCATGCTAGTAAGGAATCTATTTGAACATTTAGTTATCTGCAAGTATCTTTAGTTACATAATTTTAGAATGTAGAATACACAGGCAGCAGCATATGTGAGCAGGCCCTACTTAGTTCTTGGCTTGATTCATGCCTTATACTATACAGAAATTTTCACCCCATAAACCCTTCTTTAGGGACTCTCACACGAGATTTACAGTTCTGTTACAAACACAGCAAATAACATTAAAATGAATAAATATTTGACAGTAACCTTCTGTTGCAAGTGAAACAATGCAAAAGTAAGATAACAAAAACACATACCTTGCACAGGGCTTGGAGATACCCAAATGCAGCTCCTGATGCAGTTCCTGTCTTTCCAAAGAGTCGGAGCTCGCTGGAAAAGCAGTGCGGTATTTATAAAGGCAGGGACACACCTTCAGCACTCCAGTAAGACTGTTACAACACAATAGGATACTTCAGTGCCATGTTCACCTACCTCTGACACACCTCCTTGGAAAAGTGCCAGTTCTCCTTAAGCACAAAAAAATTGCCCGGCTATGGGGGTGACAAGGTTTGCTTGCGTAATTTAGGTGTTGCTTTAGCCAAGTCCTTCCCTCCTCATGAACAATGACAAGATCTTTATCAGATCATGAGTTTCTCTAAAATGTCTTTTACCAGCTATTGAGGGATGTATCCTGCAATGCCCTCAACAAGTTGCACTGTCACTGTGTCTAGCAGAATCTGATAATGATCATGAAAACAATTCCATAAAGCATTTCAAAGTTACCTTTTGAACTTTTTGTTACCCTGTGTCACAAAAAAAATTACTGAAAAACTTAAAAAACACAAAATAAATAACTATATGAGTAGTAAGTAATACCAGCCCAGAGGAGGTCCATGAAGTTGATCAGAGGGCAGTAGGACCTCTCCTGTGAATTCATGCTGAGGCAGGCAATTCAGCCTGGAAAAATGAGACTTTACAGCAGCCTGTCAGTACCTAAAGGGGGACTACAAGAGAGCCAGAGAGGGACTTTGTACAAGACATACAATGATAGGACAGGGGGTGATGACTTTAAACTGAAAGAGGTTAGGATTAGATGAGATGTAAGGAAGAATGTTTTTTTATTATGAGGGTGGCAAGACACTGGATAGGCTGCCCTGAGAGGTTGTGGACTTCCCATCCCTGGAAATGTTCAAGGTCAGGCTGGATGGGACTGAGCAAACTGGTCTAGTGGAAAGTTCCATGTCCATAGCAAGGGGTTGGAGCTAGGTGGCATTTAAGGTCCCTTCCAATCCAAACCATACTAGGATTCTCTGATTCCATTACTGCATTTAGGGCAGTGCTCATTATGGTGAGATGGTCATGAGCATGAAACTCAGAAACAAATTCAAGCTCCTGCAGAATTAGTGACAGAGAGGTCTAAGGTCCAATTGCATAGCAATGATCTGTGTTCCTCCCTCTCTGCCAGCTTTTGTGTGTGTAAGGAAGTTCCTTTCATGATGAGTGCTTGTTATGGGACCAGACTGAAAGAAAAAGCATTAGGCAAATATAGAAACCCATTTAGAGCTGGGGATAGGCATCCCTCTTTGTAGCTTGGTTGTTTCAGGTGGTTTTACTGAAGAGATGTGAGGCATTTGTTGTATATGCTTGGGAAATACCAGAATAAAAGAGGGATGCAAGAAGGGAGGAAAACAGATATTGGTGTAAGAGATAGGCAGGTAATCCTCTTTGGCTCTTTCCCATCTGATATAAATGGAGTGATACAAAGGGACAGACCTATAGGCAAGGCATTGTCTGGACTGCTTTGGCAATGAGAAGACTGTTAAATTTCTACAAAAAACCTGAAAGAAAAGAAAAAGGATGGAAAAGTGCAATTCTGCAACATGTACAGGACAGAAATGTACATGTACAGAAATGTGGGGAATAGGATGCATTTACTTGAAATCCAAAGGGTCTGATCTATGTATCAGGACTATCTCCTAATCTATGTATGCTTTTTAATTGAGTTCAGCCATCAGATCTGCCTCGTGCACTTTTGATTGGCATGAGTATGTATGAAACTGTTTGCAACAGTCCACTAAATGTGAAAGATTTGTAGTTAGCACTGGCAAGGGGTAATGAATTAGAGATGAGGATGAGTCAGGGATCAGAAAATACATAATAATGTGTCAGGTTGGAAGGGAATCAGAGAAGGAGGACAATGTAAGAGGTAAGTAAGGGAGGCACTATCATGCTCAGGAATCCTAAACTAATGCCACATAGCCAGCACAGGACCATCTGAAGTATTTAGTATTTAGCAGGAGTCCTCGAAACTGTGCAGCTGCATTAGTGTGACTATGTGCTGTAGCTAACAAGCCTCTCATCAGGGCTAATTACCCCGGGGACAGCATAAAGCCAAAGGGTTATGCTAACCTCACGTTCTGGTACTAATTTAGGTATGGTTTTATCATGCCAGATTGCTTGGGTAAACATGCTATAAATTGATTTTTGTTTGACAAATGAGGGTATAGGTTCAGATATAGGAGGCTTGAGCAACCTGCTCTTTTGGCAAGGAACTGCCAAAGTTAAAAAGATCACCAAACAACCAAGAAATGCCTTCTTATTGCATCTGAACAATGTCTCCAGATAGGTAAGAGAGGAAGGTTACAAGTATGTAAAGAACCATGGGAAATGTGACCAAGCACAAACTTCCTTTACAGGAAGGAGCTATGTGCTCCTCTCCCAGCTCTTTCACAGACTTTCTCAGGGATATGCACCAGTAGATGCCAGATGGTCTTCACCTGGAAAGGGAATTTTCTTGTAGATGATGATGCAATGTTCTTTTTTTGGTGTTTACAAAATGCCATTTATTGGTGAAACCAACCGCAAGGTATTGAAAATCATTCCACCATTCACCACTTCCAAAATTGCCTATTTTGATGTCTTTGACAAGCAAAATAGTTTCAATGCCAATCTCAATTCAGCTGCCCCATTGTCAACACGACTTATCAGCCTAGTCGTACTATTTCATAAAAATGGGGGAAGACAGGCAGAGAAAAGGCTGCACAAGTAGAGATCTGTTTTCTGCTGCTTTGGTATTCCTTCTCCGAGGTTGTGGCAAGCTGGACCTGTCAGCTCTTCCTGTCCTTAGCGTGCAGCAACTTCTGTAGGGAATTCTGCAATCAAACTTTTGTTGATATGGGCGCAATCCTCTTTGAGATAATCTGTCGTGAGCCAGCTGGAGCTCTTGCCTGACCTGCTTAGATGATTTCAAAATCTCAGTAAACCAAGGTTTACATGCTTTTTTCTTCCTGTCAGGCACATTTTAAAATATATCTTAGCCCTTTGCTGAGCTGAAATGCTGTTTGCTTGTAAACAGAACAGTTTTGCCACAGAAAAAACAGTGCAGACAATTCATCAAAAGACAATTTGGCCCATGAAACAAATGGCAAACCTGAACAGCTAATTTGGCAAGATGAAATTTATGGAGAGCTGTTTAGTTATTAAAATAAAAAGGCATAGAAAAAAATTGGCAACACTAGCAAATAACTGTAGTCATTGTGAATTAGAAACATGGATACCTAAATCCCAGTGTAAATTTTATATGGAAAATCTCAGTCCAGAGATACTCCTGGGCCTTTTGACTGAAACTTCAGACAGGTAATTAGCATCTTCAATTTTTTGTCAGAACTGTTATAGTTAAATCTAGCCCGTGTCTTTCTGCTGTGTAAGCAAAGAGAGAAAGCGGTTTTATCCTTATTCCTAGCTAGGATTCATTGATGTAGAAGAAGCATAGTATTTTCTCAGTTAGTTCTTATTGCTGCTTAAATATTATCTACATATATGTATTTTTATATAGGAAATCATTATCATTTATACTATTAGTTGCATTGGTGCATTATTTGTAAACTGCAGTTTCTTGTGGTGTCATCTCTGTGACATCATAAGGCTCCTGTCCACTCACAGCTTTTTCCTCACAGAATAAAAACCAAATTTTATATACAAACAGTAAAACTTTAATTTAATTTATGAATAGTAAATGGTTGATTTAGCTCCCTTGACCACCTACAAATGTGGCTCCATATCAGTCATATGTGTGGATAAAAGGATGTTGTTCTCTGTGCAGATGCTCAGGCAGAGTGAATTAAAACAGATCCAGCATCAGTGATGTGAAGAGCTACTTACATTTCAAATTGGGGTCCATGAGTACTGTTCTGCAGCATCCAAGCAATTTTTGGTGCATAGGTACACATTTTATTAATATGGAGTTCTTACTTTAATTGAACAAAATAGGCTCTTCATGTGCTCTTCATTAATGAAATACAATCAGGCACAGGCCATGGGTGTATTATTCCCTGGGAATACCTGTTGAAAGACTAAATATGTTAACAGGTGTGGCAGTCACACCTCCACCTGCCAGGACAATAACCTTTTTACTGTGACTGTGGGCTGTCCTCTGGCACAGCATCCCCATCCCCAGGTAAACAAGCTTCAGGCAAGGAACTCCTACCTTGATTTCCTTTTTGATTGTGTGAGTCGAGGACTTACCAAAGACAGTAAGCCAACAGCCCTCAGTGCTGCAGCCCTTTGACACAACAAAATAGTTGTCACACAGGCCAGTTGGCACACCACTGCCAGCTCTTCTATATCTCACTGTCTGTGCCCAAAAAAAAAAGTTCAGAAGAATATTCCACAACCTACTGGCCTTTCTCTGGAAGAGGCTGGTTAATTTAAAATGTAGTGATGGTTTCAGTGCACCGAGATCTGCTAATTAATTATTCTACATGGAGGCACAATTATTTGAAAGAAGTCGAAGCAAGCTCATAAGTTAACAATTTTCGGTTACTTCTGACCTGGGGTTAAACTCACATTAGTTAAATAAACGTAAAAAAGGGCACCAGATTCTCTCTTCACTGAGTCTTTAACACTGTCCAATTATTTCACAAACTGGCCAAAACTGACAACTGAATTTGGCAGAACACCCAAATGAAAACTAACATGAAGCCCGAATAAAAAGAAACAAACACTAATTAATTTAAACAAGTGTTAACTGTGTAAGTTAATCACAGAACAACAGAAACCATATGACTGCTTTATATTTTAAGCTAATAAAAAGAGAACACTTTACAAGATTAAATAATAAGGTTATTTTATAGCAAACTCCAGTTCATGCAGAGGTTCACCTTTGCATTTAAGAACTAAATTCCTGTAACATTAGTAAATTGAGTGAAGGCTGCTGCTTCATACAGTGGTCATCTCTCAGTGAAACAGCTTCATCATTTATCCATCATTTGCAGGTCTGGTATTACTGTTCACCTTCCTCATCTACGAAGCCAGTAGTTTTTACATGCAATGTTTCTTTATTTACTTGCCGTGTTATGTTGTCAACATTTTGATTACAAAATCCAGAAATTAATTTCTGCCAAAGTGTAGTTTCTGCTCAGCAGAGGTTCAGCCCTCTTGGCTCCCAGCCTGTGAGTGGCAGTCAGCAGTTGTTAATCTGCCACTGACCTGCTCACTGAACACACTGTCACGTGCAGCTGGAAAAGGCAGGGTTTGCTTTCAGACCTGCAGAGCGTTGTTTTATCTCTGTAGGCAAGGACAGCAGTGTTTTCACAAAAATATAACTGGTTTTGACTAGCTCAAGCAGATCCAAGCCCATGATGGAGCATGACCATTAGGAATGTTTCTGAATTAATGAGGAAATCCTTCTTGATTAATGAGATAATAGAGAGGAAAAACCCACATATTATACAGAAGACCAAAATTTTTGATGTGAAATGGAGTTTACAGAGTGTTTTGCCTTGACAGGAGGAGCCCTTCTGAATTCAAACAAGGAAATTTGAGATGTCTCATCTCCCTTAATTTTATTGTGAAAGTATGTCAGGCCAACCTTAAAGAAAGTTTGCCTAGACCTTGAAACAATTCAAAGAAGTATAAATATTTGCCATTAAATAAACATGATTACCCTCTTCTATACAGGATGTTGAATGCTGATGCCGTGATAAAAATGATTGCAACTATACGAGACACAAGAGTTGGTGGTAAACATATCCAATCTAAGCAGACCCCAAGAATTTGATTGTTTCTGATAATTCTACAGGATCACCAAATAAAAGATGGTATTTGATAGATTAAAAAAACCACAACTGTTTTTTCTTTTTCTGTAGGATTTACCTTTCACAGAATACAGGGGATATATTTTATATAGAAAGAAAAAAAATCACAGAAGAAAAATAACATGAAATAAAGGGATACTAGACTAAAACGTGTTTCATAGTGATTTTTCCAATATCAGGAAGAACTTATCCTCAAAACCTGAGCTTGTATATTTTCATTTACTGTTGGCTCTAATAAAAGTTAATCACTTCTCTACCTTAAGCACAGCTAAAGATTCTCCAAGAACAGTCATTTCAAAGTCCTGTGGTTTTATTTAAGCAGGCTGGCTGCTAGATTTATTAGCATAGATTCCAGATATTCAGGACATGCTCAAATTGGTTTGGCAGCCAGGGGAAACAGCTATTGACTAATTGCTGTCTTAGTCTGCTAAGACTTTCATAGCTTAGAGCAATGCAAGAGCCTGTCTGTCTGACAGAAAAGCATCAGAAACATAATCAGACAAAGCACGGGTCTTTTAAAGGGAGACAAAGTGAGTAAAATAACGAAAAAATGCCACTGTAAATTACTGACTGCCTTTAGTCTGCTCAGGGTAATTGCAAGTCATGCATAACTGTGAGAAGGCAGAATTGGGCACATTACATGAAATCATCAGACAGTATCGCTAGAACACGAGGGACTGTCTTGCTTGCCATAAGCGCTGAGCCTGATGCTCCAACTCTTTCAGCTCTCATGAGTGCCTGAGCTCTCTTTAAAGCACTGCAGGGGAAAAGTCCCCATATGCTTTTCCAGTTGAAGAGCAGAAAAACGTTTTTGCATTAAGGCAATAATTGTAGAGTTCCTTTAGGAGGGAGAACCTCTTCTAGTTCTAATCCACCTTCTAAAACTTTTCTTAGTGGGAATTTTAAATTAATTAGACATTTGTTTTAGGGTTCTTTTCTGATGTATACACTGGTCAGTACTGAATTACTTCATGTAGATAGAGCAGAAATGCTAATTGATCCTGCCTAGGTGAAGGGAACGAAGGTCAGCAAGGGGTTATAGTATGGAACATTTCAAATACTGACTGGATCAGATTCTTCCACACTGTGATGTTGTTGCAGAGTGACACAGGATCAACGTTGAATGGAGTTGAAGACAGAGTATGCACAGGCCAAGATGTGGTATATTAGAAAGACATACTTTCCTGGCTGCTGACCACTTCTTTTGTGGTTGTATCTGGACTTCTGGAAACCACACATGATTTGAACATTTTACTTTCAGAAATCAAAACCACTTGGATTTCCTTTCTAGTTTTTCTCTAAGGCAGTCTTGGTCAGAATACAAGGACTTTCAAAAGTCTGATACCAGTGATAACTCTGGTCTTTGTCTATTCTCACAACCCTTTCCATAAAGCTTAAGTATGTAAATAAATTAAACTGTACAAATAAATATACATGTGCATATATATACAGCTGAAAATAGAATAGGATAGAATATATAATAAGCATTGAATAATTTCTTTCTTTCTGTCATAGTCATTAATATTAGTGGTTTTACTTGTATATTTGTTGAAAAGAAGAGTGCATATTCCACATGGAGAGAGAAGAATGGATGGATCCACCTTGACTAAGAAATTATACTGCATAAACTCTCATGAGTCTCATCAGATAATTTTGTGAAGTTTAGCACTGGTTCCAACCACAGCAAGATGTTTCTTGCACTTGCTATGGAATAAACATTATTTCATGCACACTTTTTAAGTGCAGTGGGAAAATGGAAAAAGGAACCAAGAAATCGTTCCAGGAAAAGGAAACCAGGAAAGAAGAATGGAAAACCAGGGACTTAGTGGTGTAGAAGACTGCTGGGTCTGGCTGGGATGGATTTAGCTTTTTATAGCAGCCCATATGGTCCTGTGATAAATTTGTGACTAGGGTAGTGCTAATAGCATACCCATGTTTTAGCTGTCACTAAACAGCACAAAGGCCTTCTCTGTTTCTCACTGTGCCCCCTCTCCAGCAAGAGGCTGGGGGTGTGCCAGAGATGGGAAAGGAACACAGCCAGGACAGCTGGCCCCAGCTGGCCACATGGATATTCCATACTCTATGACATTGCACACAGCAATAAAACTGGGGATTTTCTTCTAGAGTCACCCCACAGCTTGGAGATTTTCTGGTCAACAGCCTGCTTGGGGGAGGTGTAAAGCAAATGTCTTTACATCACTTGATGTTGTTTCTCCCCTTTTCCCTTCACTTATTAAGATGTATTTGTCTCTACCCACACTCTTTCTCCTCCATTTCTCTCCCAGTTCTCTCCTCTATCCCGCTGGAGAGAGGGAGTGAGTGGCTGTTGGGAGGCTTCACTGATGCCTGGGGCCACCCACCACGGAGCCTTCAATCCTGCAAATAACTACCAGGAATTTTTATTTCAGTGGATTCCAGATGAAAAGGAACCAACACAGAGTTCACTCCCGTAAGTTTTCTGTCACTAAAATTACTGATGTCCAAGCCACACTGACACTGCCTTGGCTCCTGAGCCATGGCAGTTATCCCAGCAAGACAACAAGGAGGTGCAGTCACAGCTGAGACAACTATTTTGCTGAGTTAGATTATTACTTCTTCTTTTGAAGAAGCTCTTTCAGCTACACAGAAAAAGTGTTCTTGGGCTAACACGAGCTATGCCTCCCCAAGGCACATCAGTCCCAAAGTGTGACCTATCCCCTGACAGGAGTAGCCATAAAGTTTACCCTCCATGTGCCTTGGGTTTTTCCTTGAAACAGGCTGTAAGGTTCCAGAGCTCACATCTGGAAGTGGCTCTGAAAACTCCTGCTGAAAGCACAGCAAGTCAGAAGAATGATGGTAAAGGTCTGCATTGTGTAGCTGCTGTGTGGGCTGGCAGCTCTCAGCATTTCCACATCTGACACAACTCTCTGAAGGCACAGAGAAAGAACAAAGGAAATGGACAAATCTTATTTGAAGTCTTATTTGCCATTTTCATTTTACTGATCTCAGCGTATTCTGGTATATAGTGAATAGAAGCCACTAACAAAGTAATAGTTTCCTGATACATCTTTCCAAGTTCTAGTACAACTTGTTATGGTTAACAAATCTGAAAATATGCACATGCCTCATCATTTTTTATATACTTGCAGGTTGCTCAGTTAACCCAGAGAAGATACAATGTCTCTGAAGTGTTTTTTCTTGGATCATTTCTAACTCTACAGCTCCTCCATGTGGAGATCATCAACAGACAAGAAATTAATAATCTTAGACATTAAGTATTAATAGTTTTTTTAATGGACTTGCAGAGAACTAGGAATATTCTAAGTATTTATGACATTTTTTAGAAGTATTCAGTCCTGTTCAGCCAGATCTTTTCTGAAAATGGGTGAAAAGCAGTGCATCAGAATGTCACTGCTGAAGGTGGAGCATTACAATTCCAATTCTAATTTAAATTACTGCTTTCCCCTCTGATATCACGTGAGTTGCTCCAAGTAACCCTTTACTCATTTTTAATTCTGTTTGTTCCTCTGTGCCTGTAGAGGAATCTCACATCTATGTCCTACTTCATACCATCAGGGAATTCAGGGATTTTTCTCCTGTATGCGGGTAAAGACGACCTAAATCCTAGTTAACGATCCTGCTGGGTAGGAACAGGGCTGAAAGCTGTATCTACTAAAGAAGAGCCTTCCCATAATCACTTCCCACATTGCCTGCCCACAGCCCTCAGAAACTGAGCCCTAGATTATTTAATGCAATATTAATTGTGATAGTGAATATTGTCTGTGTGCTATTGATGACACAGTCCAAATGACTTCAGGTTGTGCAGAGGGATCTGGGAAGGCTGGATCAGTGGACTGAGGCCAATTGTGTGAGGTTCAACACAGCCACGTGCTGAGTCCTGCACTTGGGTCACAACAACCCCAGGCAGTGCTACAGGCTGGGGACAGAGTAGCTGGAAAGCTGCCTGTCAGAAAATTGTGCAGGTGCTGTTTGACAGTGACTGAACATGAGCCAGGTGTGCCCAGGTGGTTGAGAAGGCCAATGGCACCTGGCCTGGATCAGCAATAGTGTGGCCAGCAGGACCAGGACAGTGACCATCCCTCTGTACTGGACACTGGTGAGGCCACACCTCAAATCTGTGTTCAGTTCTGGGGCACTCAGTTCAGGAAAGATACTGAGGGGCTGGAGCAAGTCCAAAGAAGGGCAATGGAGCTGGGGAAGGGTCTGGAGCACAAGTTCTATGAGGAGCAGCTGAGGGAGCTGGGAGTGTTTATTCTGGAGAAAAGAGGAGACCTTATAACTCTCTACAACCTCTTGAAAGGAGGCTGTAGCCAGGTGGGGGTGGCCCCAGCTTCCAGGTAACAAGTGACAGGACAGGAGGTCATAGCTGCAAGTTCTGCCAGAGGTTTAGATTGGATATTAGGAAAAATTTCTTTAGTGAAAGGTCGGTCAGGTATTGGTACAGACTGCCCAGGGAAGTGGTGGAATCACCATTCCTGAAAGTGTTCAAAAGGCAAATTGACAGGGAACTTGGGGATATGGTTTAGTGGTAAACACAGTGGTGCTAGGTCAGGATTTGACCTCAGATCTGAAAATAAATGGACCTAGCCAATTTCTTTTGACAACAGCATTTTACAGTACAGTTGAGCTCAGCAAAGTATCCTTAGACCTGCCTTATTTCGGCACCACTGAAAGCCCCAAACTGCTCTGAGCTAGGACAAGCTGCTGACTGAAGTGTTCTCTATAACTACGGTCTACACCAGCAAAGGGCTCAATGGCTGATCCACTGCTGTGGTAGGGGGTGAGATGTGCACCAGACAGGATCAAGAATAAAAATGATAACATTTGGACAGCTTCTGAAGGAACAAAAAGTGATTTCTGAAGGTTAACAAGATTCATCAAATGATCTCACAAAATAATTTTGAACCATAATTCACTTAAGCATTACAAAAAATAGAATAATTAGAGGGCAAAAGCCATCTTTTTCATTGCTGTCTTCTTGCCATATAGACACTTGTAAATTTTAGTTTGGGAATAATCAATGAAATCTTGGCATTATCAAGGACCCTTTCCTGTTCAATCAAAATGTTCTGTTGATCCAGCTACCCCAGACCAGCTGTTTAGTATTTGCACACACAAAGCTTTTTTTAAATATAAAAACACAGACTAGGTTTTAAATATTATTTTTGTTCCTCTCCTTATCAGCTTTTTCTCCCTTTTCTGAATCATTGTATTTAAGGCAATAAACAGAAAGCAGTAAAGAGTAATGGTTTTAATTAAGTATAATCATAACTAAACCAGAGAAACACTGCTGCATTCAGATGGGAGATTTACATTAAACCACATGCTGGCACACATAGGCAGGCCTGTGTTCACTGGGCACTCCATAGATATTAATGGCATGCTATGTATATTAATCTGCACTTTGCAGCATGGCAGATTTGTGTTTGGAAGGACAGATATGCAGGCAGATACAATCACAAGCAGCAAGACCTGAGAAAGCGATGGTTTGCAGGGCAGTGTTAAGTCCGTGTGCATCACCCCCTGATGACAGACACAGTCAAAACGTGGGACAGGCTGGCTCTGCTGGGAGCCCTCACTGCATGTTCCAGGCACAAAGCTGGGACCTGTGAGGGACAGACTTTGCTCTCATGAGTATACTCATCTAGCAGAATTACAAAACTGTGTGTTAATTTTTTGTTTCTGCTTAAATACACATGTAAAACTGTTTAACCTCCCAGTTTCTGTTGACACATCTGTCAGAGGCTCCCTTATGTGTCTCTCTTTCCTAACCTTTTAAAGACAGATAATGATACGTCTGTGTCACACAGATGCAAGAAGCCACATTTATTTATTTTTTTCCCCTAAACATCCTGAAATGTGCAAATAGAAGACAATGTGGGACTAAAATGTATTACAATTTTAAACAATGTCTACAACTGAGAAACTCATAGCTGAAAAGAGTATTCTGTTGCATTCAGTTTTCCTTGCCAGGTCTATGGGCTGACAAGTGATGCACTCACACAAAGCTCTTGCAGAAACCACACTAGCAATTAAAATATTGTATGTGTCTTTATATGACAAGAATTATTTTTTTAATAGATTTTATATAATGCAGAAAAATCACAGACATGAGGAGGTCCTTTTCAGGTGTATTTCTTCCTGTCTCTCAGGTATTTACAAGGTGCCTTTCTTATCACAGATGCTACAGTCAGTCAGTCTTCTACACGGCTTTCTAGTCCAAGACAGTTGACTTTTCTTTGTTCATGTAAACTATGCTGTAGCTGCAAGGTAGCCATATACCAGTCTTTCCTATTTGAGTTAAACTAAAATGTAGATGTTTTAAAAGGGCTATAATATACCCAGTGTAGATACTCAGAATTTAAGCAATCATATTTACGAGGTCTTCCTGTTTCATCTTCCCCAACAACCCAGAAGAACAATTTGTCTGGGGGTAAAGATTAGAAGTAATCATGAATTCTGGATCTGGTGTTTTTTCAGTCAGAAACATTTATGACACAATCCTACACAAAAAAAAAAAAAAAAAAAAAAAA